>JBAMJV010011761.1:0-32227 GCA_037951105.1 Echinarachnius parma
GACAAATTAATTCTACATACGATTAATGAATGTTATGTTACAGGGCCCAATTCTTTAATCTATATAATACGCACACTCAACCAGTGGTGTACATAGTGTATGAGGTTGGAGGGGGGGAGGGGGGTGCAGTTAATTGGATAGGACTTGGGTCGTATTGTCATAAACATACTTTGTCAAACTCAATATGGAGGCCATTTGGATTACTAATCTCCGTGCAAGCGACCGCGCAGTCAATAGGGATTAAAGAATCTCGATGCGCGCTGGCCGCTCTTGATGGCTACCGAGATTCCAACTTAGCACAAAGGGGTTGTTAAGAGGCGGAGCTTAAAGGGGTAGTTTAGTTTTGGTAGAGAGGGCGCTGCACATCACAATTTATTTGTGAGGTAATGAAAAACTGAGTGTCGAATTTGAGAGAACATGCAATTTTAATGGCAGAATAAACTTTATTTGGTCAAAATCGACCCAGAAACGGCTGAAATATCAATAAATATATCTGATCTTATAATTATTTGGGGCCCAAATAATTAGATGATTTTTAGAAAAAAATAAATAAATGCTTGCACTTTTTCAAAAATTTTCAAAAGCGATTTTTAAATAGTTGTTGATGATCTCGCTATTGTATCATTATATCAATAAAACATCACATGCATAATTTTGTATGAAAAATGGTTGAAACCAATGCCTTTTTAAAAAGCGCCCTCTTGTGTTTTAATTGTTCTTTTTGAATGATAACAGGCTTTTTACTTAGTCGTTTGTAATTTTGCATACCTTTCGAGCATGGTAGAGTTATAACTATTAGTTTATAATGTTACTGTGCAGGTTTTGGCTACTAAAGTTCAGCCTTACCAAAACTAAACTACCCCTTTAAGATCTGGTACCAAATATTTCAGGAGAAATTACAAATGAAAATGTATCACTTTGAAGGTGTTTCTTAAGGGGGTTTCACACCGGGCCCTGCGTATAGTTGCGTAGTGTTGCGTACCGACTATGCCGAGTGTACGCTGCCCTACGCTGTTCTACGCAACTATACGCTGTGGTACGCAGAGGGGTACGCGAGATGGAGGCAAAAATTAAACATGTTTAATTTTTTTCGCGTACTGTCTGCGTAGACACTGGACGCAGAAAGTACGCAGGTCTACGCAACACTACGCTACTGTACGTCATGCCAACGCAAGTCTACGCAACACTACGCTACTGTACGCCATGCCTATGCAATAGTATACGCTTCCGGCCCTACGCCAGTCTGACGAAACATCTACTCGAGGCTCCTACGAGCGTTTATTGCCGAAGCAACGTTTTTGTTCATGAATACGCAGCCTATTTCGGCGTACTCGGTACGCCACACTACGCAACTCTACGCAGGTCCGGTGTGAAAGGAGCATGAGTTCTACAACACTGGCAGCCAGTTTTCTACCAACCATGCTTTGTAGTTTAGAGAATTAGAGGCAAAAAAATATGCAAATATTACCTATGAAACTTGTGGGAGCTGGGCGGGCCCTGTACAATGTCCCCATGATTGTAAAACATGGCATGCGCTACGAAGGACGGTAAGGACCACAACATCATGTAGAAGAAACAAACATTATACAAAATCATTACAAATATTACCTATGAAACTTTTTGGAGGGTCCCGCACAATGTCCCCATGATTGTAAAACATGGCGTATGCTACGAAGGACCACGACGTCAGGTAGAAGAAAAACCTCCATGCACTCTCCGGCATCTTCTGCTGGTTGGCTTTGGTCAGCTGCATGTATCTCCCCACGGGCTGGAAAGGAAAATTGATAGGAAAATATGTACAAATTAGGAATAAGTTGAATAAGACAAAGTAAGATAAATAAAACATACAATAAAAATCAATTACATATATATGGTGCTTAATACAACAGTTTCCAAGTGCACTGTTAAACATTATGAAGTGCAATTTCAACTCCCTGGGGAGCAAACAGCAAAACTCCACATTAACTTTTCTTAAGTGGCTCTTTGAACAGCACCAAATCCTTGAAATTTACCAATTGAGGTAGCCTGAATAGGATTTTTGGTGGCCCAAAAGAGAGGAAAGAAAAGAAAAGAAAGAAAAAAAAAACAATTATTTTAAAGTAACCAACAACTTCATAATTTCTGTGAATGATTTCAATAAAACAGAATTTATCTGTGTCAGTCTCATAATGTACATGTGGCCTGCACAGTATACAAAATTTTACCAAAATTGCCGAAGCATACGTGTACAAATTTACCAAAGTCTATATTTTTGCACCTGTCGGTTGCCCAACATAAATGTGTGGTGGCCCCGAGCCACTGCTAATGTTGCGCCTTGCATACAGCCAACAAGAAAGGTGTTTGCATACTAGTTAGCCAATTAAGATGCTAATTTTAATATTTTTCAAAATTGTTGTGCTTTGATAAGTTCTAAGTAAACTTAGTAAACAATAAAGTACTAAATTATGTTATACTATGTTATATTATGTAACTGGTTGAAATGATATTTGACTTTTCTCATGTGTATTTATAAAACAAAATTATTGAACTCTTTGAATTGGGAACAGAAATCATATAATTCATAATAGGTCAAAGGCAAGGCGAACCTAAATATCTTTAAAAGAGATGAGAAGTTGCCAATTAAACAAGCAAAATTTTAATTAATAAAGATGTTAACCTCCCCTTTGTTTTGATTTAAGCTAAAGTTTGTGCATTATACATGTATGTACATGTCATATAAATCACAGATACCAATACTGTAATACCATGTGACTCTCTATCAGCCATAACTAAGGTATTACTTCCTTTGAACAACACACAATATCCTTTTGAAATGGTGTGATTACATGCATGCCGGTGTTGTTAGGGTCACTTACATCCCAAACTTGAAATAAATACAATCAATTGTATCCTTGTAATTTGTATTCACTTTGCCATTGCCATTGACACTATGAATGATGTGTGACTGAGTCTGTGTGTGAAGCAGTGTACATAAATAATTGAATGCACATGGATTAACTCAAACACTAAGAAAACGCATTTCAGTCAATGTATAACTTGTGGTGAATGTGGACTTTGAAAGAAAAAAAATGCAGGCTAAAAATTTGCATTAGCCCACTGACCCCAGGCAAAAAAAAGAAGAAAAAAAGAGCTCCGGGCCATAAAAATTGTATTTAAATGTCAAATAGTGGGATGGTTTGGATATTTTATTGCATCTTATTACAAAAATTGCCCATGTTGTTCGTACTCAACTCAAGCCTCCACACTAACATTTTGTTCTACTTGCACATTCCGGAAAGTAAAATCATGAATTTTCAAAGTTTACTTGCCCGAACAGAAAATGCATTTGCCTGAAGAAAAACAAATGTGAAACAAGAGTCCAAATTAATCATGCTACATGTAGCTGCTTGGCAGATTTCTTGCTTGATTCAAAATGAGAGTTACACAAGGAATTACATTTCTCTCGTAGTTGAATAGAAATGTTAGTTGCCCGATCAGGCAACCAAACTTGATTTTTCATGAAATTTGACTAGCCCGATAAGCATCGTTGCCCCGGGCATGTTGGCAAGTGCTAGTGTCGAGCCCTAATGTACAGTAGGCTTTAAAACAAATGCACTAGACTTGATCAAATATTGTATGAAAACGTGCAGTCAAATCTGTGTGCAGTGACCACCTAAGAAACAAGAAAGTGACTGCCATAGACAGGTTACATTTAATCTGTTATTCAGTGGCAATATCAGTTTGGCTGCTACAGGCGGCCACAAAAGACGGACTTAAATCTGAACTATAACCCTTTGCCTACGGTAACCTGGTGGGTTCAGAATCTCAAAGGGAGCATGTTAACTAGTGGGAAAATGAAAAATGCTACATACCCTTACTTATCATCTCAAAAAATTCATTATCAATGTATAGTTTGATTTTTGAACAAATGATCACATATTTATTTGGGTAAATTGAATTTTATAAGAAACTTAGAAATAGCCACAGAAAGAATACCTTGATAATGTTCAGTGTATTTAGGAACACTGCACTGGACACTACATTCTTGTACAGTGTAAAAGTGCTATAAATAAAAACTGGTACCAGCATATCAAGCATATCGTAATTTAGGATGTAAACTATCATCTATCGCTGTAGTTGGTAGACAACTATATTTGCATCTGATCTGTACTGAATTCCAGTGCAATATTGTACTTGAAGAAACATTAAGATTAGAGGATTATGATTAGCAGTGTTAAGCACTTATGTCAGATTGCTAAAAACAACAAAATAATTACTTTTTAATGTCCACATTATGATGTGTAGACCAAAGTACAAGGGAAACACTTTTTGCAATTTTCGATAAGGCTTTCTATTGTCATGAAACTGATAAATTATTGGTATTTTACATTAATTTTCCATTATTTATTATTTTTTCCCACCAAGGCACAAAGATCAATGTACATGTACATGCAAATACCAGACATTATATAAATAAATGGGAGTTTTTCTTTCACTTGGCCAACACTGGGTGTGTATCAAAGTCTATCTTACAAACGTATAAGAAGACAAGCCAACAGCATGTTTGTAAGGCCTGTTATATATTCCATGCATTTTGCATGCACCTACATTGTAAACAATATCATTCAACCAGACTAGCGACCAAGGGTCACTGGTCTCAAGTTACAGGTGGTTTGAATATCAATATTGCCTGCCATATCTTTGCAGTACCCATATACAATGTAAATGGTCCTGAGACAGTGTACATCACGTACGCCCGTACGGGACAGACTGAGGGCGCAGCCATGTTCGTTGTTTTCAAATGGCGCTCGGTGCGAAATGTCTCGTAATTTCTTCTTTGCACATTCGAGATCATAGGTTCAAGCAAAGTTCAGTTATTGAGTCGGTTAATTCAGCCATACCCCAAATGAATGTAGATATCGTCGCTGGGCAATTAAAAGGACAAATTGACGGTATCGATAGCAAAAAACGATACTTACTTTTTTGGAAGAAACAACATTTTGACATTTTGGGCAATAATATTTTTAAAATGCCAAATCCAGTAATCTTGTTTAGTGAAACAGTTATGTAGGCTATAAAGCAATCAAGTCGTTTAATTTGGCCTACGCTCAGTTCTTTTTAACGGAGTTATTTACGCATTTCTGAATTTGCCCTTTTTACATGCACGATATCGCGTCGATATTGGGCATGAAAAAGGACAAAATGCGTATTGCCCTTTTACGCGCATTGATAATGCACAGGCAATGCGCGCAACTTGGCGCAATAATGGGCAGCTAAAAGGGCAAATCCCTTTTTGTCCTTCGTATTGCCCATATGATATATATTTTTGATTTTCTCAAAAAGTTGGGCACATATGGGAATTCTAAACATATCATCGGATAGGTTTTAAAGAACTCTATCTGAAAATAAAATAAAAACAAAATCGATATTCGACGATAATATCGGCCATTTTGCCCTTTTTATTGCCCAGCGACGATATCATAAATGTATTACCCACATGTCATTGCCGATTTATTTTTTTTCTTCATTTTGCAATATTTTGGAAAATAAAAAGGTTTAAAAATTGCTAAAATTCATGATAAAATGCATTGAAAAATACGCTTAATTTTACACTATATTTTGTTTTCTTTTATCTTTGTCAAATCAGTTTTTTGAAATTGTTGTTAGGTATATTCTGGTAGATCAAGCAATTGGCAACACTTTCATAACTGTTTGAAAAAGTCTCATTGGGCTAGTTTCAAAATAAATCTCGCGAAAGTTGGTGTTCTGAAATCGATTTCCGGCCGAATTTGTCAAAATTTTCGCCGGAGCCTTTTTCGTAGGCGAATTTATGCATTTATTTCCGTAAATCTTAAGATTTTCAATCAGGTAAGTGATTTTAGACACTCAATGAACTTATAAAAGCTCTTAAAAACAATTATTTGTTTCATCAAAAAAGATAACTCTTGGAAGTTCACAAGAAGCAGCATACTAAAATTCCGTACGGAAGTAGAGCTGTTATTAGACCGGCTCCGTCGGGGATGAATTCCATGCGCCGTTCGGTCCCATTTGCTATATTTCGTGTATGAACTCTGGATTGTATTCGACGTGATGTTTAATACATTTATTTAAAATACTTGCTTATATTTGTTGGATTTCATGCGTATCAGATGTCGAGAAATATTGTTTTCTTTGTACAAACCAAGTTTTAAAATTATTCCAAACAACTTTTAAATTGGTTTTATATGCCGTAAAGCTACAAGACAGTGTCACAGAATGCGCGTACATTAAACTAGGCCTTCTAGCAAAGCACCGAACAGCGCTTGGATTTCACCGCCGACGCATGCGGCCCAATGTCCGCACAGCGTCCGTACGACGATTCAGCCTGCTGCTTTCCGTGACTTTTTAAAGAGTTATAAAACATATTTAATGAAGTAAATGACTGGTCTCATGAACTTTTGTGGAATGTACAAGTCACTAAAATCACTTCCAATAGTATACAAATACAGATTTACGGAAATGAATGCTAGAATAACATGTTCCGGCGAAATGAATTACAGATCCTGTCACAAAACTCGAGTTAGATATCATTTTTCAAAGACTATTGTATAAAATATAATCTATGAGATTGTATACAAAATCGATATTTAGGTAGTTCGTACCTTCTTTTAACAGAATAAAATAGCCAATACATCCAGATAACTGATTTGAACTTTTTATTCGGTATTACAAACCATGAATGACTGCAAGCCAGTGTCCCGAAATACGCGTATTCGACTAGGCCTTTTTAGGCCAGGCATCGGACAGCGCTTGGGATTTACCGCCCACGCAGACGGCCCAATGTCTGTACAGCGTCCGTACGACGATCCAGTCTGCTGCTTTTAGACACTTTTTAAACAGTTATATAACATATTTAATGAAGTAAATGACTGGTCTCATGAACTTTTATGGATTTTACATGTCCCTAAAATCACTTCCAATATTAGACAAATACAGATTTACGGAAATGAATTAAATTACGGACATGAAACATGTTCCGGCGAAATGAAGGACAGATTCTGTCATAAAATCGGTTTTAGATATCATTTTTAAATGACTATTGTAAAAAATCTAGCCTATGAGACTTTATAAAAATCAAAATATAGGTAGTTCATACCTTCTTTTACCAGAATATAATAGACAATACATAACAAAAACTGATTTGACAAAATTAAAAAGAAACAAATTAAGGCAAAAAATAGTGCGTCATTTCACATGATTTAATCTGGATAGGCGATGTACGCAACCGGGAGTACGTGACATATTAGATAAAATTGCCAGCTAGCCATTGAATTCCCTATGACGCACAACATAATGGTTCTGTAGAGTGAGTGTGACTTTGACCTGGAGAAAAATAAAATTTATTTTACGGGGGCTTCTTTTCAAGCTCTCCTGCATGAAATAGCACTCTAAAATATGTTTGTACTTTGAACGCAAATTAACAGGGCTCTTGTATATTTTTTTAGGGCTCATTTTGGCATTTCAGGGCTTATGCTCCCTCCACAATTTTATAGTTTCTGGCCAAGTACATCCCAAATACTGCACTGTGAAAAAAAAGGGTAAATATTTACCCAATATTTTACCCAACGTTGGAAGTATAGTCAACCTCAACAACTACTGGGCAATACTTTAACCAACGTTGTTGGGCACATTAATGTGCCCAACTGTTGGGTAAGTACGTATATTTACCCAATATTTTACCCAACGTTGGAAGCATAGTCAACCTCAACAACTACTGGGCAATATTTTAACCAACCTTGTTGGACATTAATGTGCCCAACTGTTGGGTAATTACGTATATTTACCCAATATATACCCAACGTTGGAAGCATAGTCAACCTCAACAACTACTGGGCAAAATGTTAACCAACGTTGTTGGGACATTAATGTGCCCAACTGTTGGGTAATATTTTGAACTAAGTTTTGGGGACATTAATGTGCCCAACCTTTTATCAAAGTAATTTACCCAGTATTTGGGCAAGACCTATAATAATTACCCAGAAAATGACATAATTTAACTAAGTTGTTGAGTTATTATGATATCAATAAAATCAATGAAACTATTTGTTGGGCATTTTTCAGTTGCTTTAAATGGTCATCATCTGACTGCCCAGGACGAAAAACCAATTGAAATTACTAATTGAAATTACCAATAGAAAATTACCAATTGAAAATTCCAAATTGGTATTCCCAATTGAAACTAGTTTGCAATTCGGACGTATGGGACATGTGGTCCAAATCATGTGGGATACATTGGGGTCAATGTCTATTTAGACTTTCTAAGTGCAATCTGGCTGTGCCAGCTTAGGAATGAATTTATAATGCACACGCAGCATGTCGCGTATTAATATCACATTGTGTAGTATACATAAAAAGTGGTTATGAAAACAAATCAAGTCAAATTCAACAGAAAACCAATGGTATAACAAGGTAAACATGTAATGCAAAGTTTGTCATAATAATTCTTACATAAAACACAAACGATTGACACATGAATAACGAAATAATTTTACTTCAAAATTAATATTTGTTCATATTCTGTGATTTTTTGTTGAAATCACAGTGGCACGCACGTATACAGATTACCACTCAGTAGGGCAATTACTTGCCCAACAATTTGACATCTGTATTTGGGAAGCGGCAGAGTAAAAATTTGCTCAAGTATTGGTCAAATATTGCCCAAACAACAAAACAGTAACCAACCTATATATTACCCAACAAAAAAATTACCAACGTAAATTTACTCTTTTTTGACATAGTGGCACGCACGTATACAGTTTACCACTCAGCAAGGCTTGCCCAACAATTGGACATCTGTATTTGGGCAGCGGCAGAGTAAAATTTTGCTTAAGTATATTGGTCAAATAATGCCCAACAAAACAGTTACCGACGTATATATTACCCAGCCAAAAAATTACCAAGGTAAATTTACTCTCTTTTTTCACAATGGCACGATCGTATGTAGTTTACCACTCAGCAGGGCAATTAATTGCCTAACAATTGGACATCTGTATTTAGGCAGCGGCAGAGTACAACTTTGCTTAAGTATTGGTCAAATATTGCCCAACAAAACAGTTACCAACGTATATATTACCCAACAAAAAAATACCAAGGTAAATTTACTCTCTTTTTTCACAATGGCACGATCGTATGTAGTTTACCACTCAACAGGGCAATTAATTGCCTAACAATTGGACATCTGTATGTAGGCAGCGGCAGAGTACAACTTTGCTTAAGTATTGGTCAAATATTGCCCAACAAAATAGTAACCAACGTATTTATTACCCAACAAAAAAATACCCAACGTAAATTTACTACTTTTTTTCACAGTGTGTAAAGTTCAGTCTGGTTCTTGAATGGACAACTAGTGTGTTTCAGTGTTTGTGGGGTGATCTTTTTTCTATTTTTAAAAATACTTTCTCTACAATTAGAGATCTACTTGCTGGTTGATGCGACAGGTTTGGGCATCAGAATCAACATAATTAATAAGCACTGCCTCACTGGCCTGTAAACACCAAACGCTGCATTACTGCTGCTCTGAGCTCTTGTCAAGATTGTTAAACAATCGCTTGAAATAGGCAGTATCTTCTAAAAGAAGAGAAAGGACCAGAATCCATATACCGTAAAACTCCGTGTATAAGACGCACTTTTTTTTCGTCGGAAAATTTTATTTTTTGGAGACACCTTGTAGTCATGTTGAATGTGTATAACACATGGTTTAGGGCATGACAAGAGCTTGCTGTCAAAAATAGCATTCAGCAAGATATACCTTTTTCTCACATAAAACATATTGGTTAGTACAATAATTGCAAGTTTATTGAGCTGTTCATTCGTGAGCAGGAGTACTCATTAAATATGCAATTTTCTAACCAGTGGTTAAAAATTGTTCTCAAAATTCGTAATTAGTTAATTTTAGTTAATTGCATATTTAATGAGCATCATGAATATTCATATATGCTGCTCATGAATAGTCATAAGCAGCAGTGTTACACAATAAATGTGCAATTTTGGTACTAACCATTATTTTGTTTTTATGTGAGAAAAGGTATATGTTGATGAATGCTAGACCAGTGGTATAAGCATTCCAACAGCACTACAGGGTGTCTAAACAAAAAAATACAGGGTGTCCAAAAAAAAAAACAACTATATATTTTTTTTTTTTTTGCTGTCAAAGTTGGGGGTGCGTTTTATACACAAGTGCGTCTTATACACAGAGTTTTACGGTAGTATTCGGATCTAGTTTATCATTTCAAAGATTCAGTATGTTAATTTTTGTAGCTCATTTTTTACATAGTTTTGTTACTTTGCACGACGTACACATACCTGCCATTTACTCACCCCTTGCAGTGTAGTGGGAAATAACGGTATGACAATCCATACGATTGGAATGGACAAAAAAGTTTCTTGCAGTTGCTGACTTCCTGAAAATATTTCCGCTCGAATTTGTAATTGAATTGTTAAAAATGTGAATTGTAACGATGGTTTATAGTCTTAAATCAAAATACAACTCCACAAATTAGCGTAAAGTTGATATTTTATGCTTACCTCTGCTCGGTCTCTGTCGCAGTATGAGTAGACACACGACATGTAATGCAATGCAATTATATCAAGCCAAGATTTAAGCAAAAACAATTCTCAAAATTATTTGATCCACGAGGTAAAACAGAAGGTCAAAATCTAAGGTCAAAGGTTATCGTATCCAAACTCGCTCATGCATGAACACAAATGGCATAAATGGATTGCACATAACATCCCCAGTCCAATGACACCTTTACAAAATAAATTGACCCAACGGTTAATGGACAATGGCCATTTGAAAAATGGTGCCCACGCCCATTTCTTACAAAACTCCCCCATAAGAATCGACCATAGCGCCAAAACCATTGGGCGGATTGGGCTAAAACTTAAATATTTGCGCTTTTAAAGGTTGAAATATCATACATACCAAATATTAGCAAATTTGAAGGGGGCTACGATGAAAATTTTCAATTTTGTTAAAGGTGATTTGACATGGAATGACCCTACTGTGTCATATCATACATTATAGTCCATTATGTCCTTCCGTTACCGAACATTGGTCCGCTTTGTGTGAAATAACTCAAATATCTGCGGACAAATTTTAATCAAAGAACAAGTAAATTCTTCTTAACCCTTCAGAGAATGAAATGTGTACCCTTAAAATATTTTGTATATTATTTAATATCACAGAGTTTTAGTTAAAACTGATTTGATAACAAAACCTTGTCCATTTTAGTGTCCTTCCGTTACCGACCTCATTTGTATGCATATTCAATATTGTGCCGAGATAAAAAAAATAAAAAAATTATGGGACCTTAAAACTGTATGTTTTGGAAGTATTGTTATCAAAATAGACTGTTCTAACAACACAAGTATTTAAAAATGTCTTTCTTAAAGTTGACAATTTGTGTCTGAGTGTCCTTCCGTTACCATGGATTGACCATGAATAAGAGCCATTGGAGCATGAAATATAGTAAGAAAAAAATAGAAATGTAAATGCTTGTGATGTCCATACGCTATCTATGATACAAACTCATTTTAGACCACAAAAGAGATGTTTCCTTCTCATAAATGGTCTTTAAATTTCAAAATTAATTTTATTGTACAATTCCAATAGACTTTTCAGAGGTCCTTCCGTTACCGTCCTTCCGTTACCGAACACTGGAGTAATTAATTTCTCATAATTAATATACCAATCTAGATATTTTTCTTAAAAGGTGGTGTTATACTCTGTGAACATAAGGAAATTGACTAGTAGACAACTTAACATGATAAACCTCGTAACTTCACGGAGATTGGGTCATAACTAAAAAACTTAAAAATCCATGTCCATTTTGGCGTCCTTCCGTTACCGGCCTCATTAGTGTCCATATCTAATTTACATAATGCGGTCAAAATTTTAGAAATAGTGGAAATCAAAGGTGTCCCAACAAGGATCAAAGACATGCCATTTAGAATTAAAAAATCAACAGCAGGATCCTGGAATTATTTGATTGAAGTTCCAAAATTGTGTCTGAATGTCCTTCCGTTACCGTGGAATTGCCCTATAGCAGTTTTCTTCCATAGAAGTGTACAGAATTTCATTTGAAATATTTATCCATCGGCTGAAATTGCTAAGCAAATTTGAGGAGGAAAATTATTCCCTGCTCTATTCAAGACACTAAGTCAAATATGTTGACAATTTCATTGGTTTTGTCAGTAAATAATCGCTGCCAACTGCTACTAAATATAATCTATTATACTAAGGAAACTAATTTACATGCTACTACTTCCAATTTTAATTGATTTACAATCAATTTACGATTTCAAAATATAATTAAAAAACATACATGCAACTTGATTAAAAAGGCTACATCTACCGTTATACGGATAACCGATATTATTTACGTTCAGACTCCAAAGGCTCAAAAGCAAAGTTGTGATTTTCAAAAAAGACCACAAAAGTGAGTACTCCCCCAGAATTATTGCTTTTTGTTTGCCAATTTGTACGTCCATGCTTGCTCTTTCAGGCGACCTTGGTAATTTTTGTTGCTGATTATGTATACGCCATATATTTTGCTTACAAAAATGTTGGCGAATCTGAAACTTAATTTTGGGGTGTTTAAATTCGTGTTCGGCCGTTACCAACACACAGATTTCATGATCTGCTGCCAGTTTTTAAATTCTCGTTCTCGTTCTCAAGATTACATTTATCCACAAAACATTTGTATAAATCAATGTGACAAATCTGCCGATTCTAAAACAATGTCATTTATTTCCCTGTGCAAACAATTGACAATAGCCGTATTCAGACGATGAAAGCCAAGTTCTTAAGAATTGCAATTCTTAAGAATTGCAATTCTTAAGAACTTCAAAATGTGTGTTCAAACGATGCCAATTCTCGAGAGTTGCAATTCTTAAGAATTAAAACCGGAAGTAGCATGCGCGCCTTTCTCATTTGAGGTCACGCGCGCTCATTTGACTTGTTTTCACACCGGAAGCATATCTCGGTCACGAGGTCAACCCAAACCACGAGTCTCGAAGCTGATTGTGTTCAGACGGTAAAAAAAGTAGACTGCGCGCAGTCGCGCGCTTATCGCGCGCTCATTCTGCGCAAAATCTTACAAGTATCTTGTGGTTATCTTGTGGTTTGCAAACCACAAGATAACCACAAGATAACCACGAGATTGCGCATTTTTTGCAGTTTGCGCAATCTCGTGGTTTGGAAACCACAAGATAACCACGAGTTTTGCGTGTTCAAACGAGCGCAAACCACAAGATATTCTTAAGAATTGCAAACCACAAGATAACCACAAGATAACCACGAGATTTGCTTTTATCGTCTGAATGCGGCTTATGTCTATGAGCGTGCAAAAGATGGTTTTTACTTGCGCAATGACTCTAACAATAGCCGTATTCAGACGATGAAAGCCAAGTTCTTAAGAATTGCAATTCTTAAGAATTGCAATTCTTAAGAAGTTCAAAATGTGTGTTCAAACGATGCCAATTCTCGAGAGTTGCAATTCTTAAGAATTAAAACCGGAAGTAGCATGCGCGCCTTTCTCATTTGAGGTCACGCGCGCTCACTTGACTTGTTTTCCCACCGGAAGCATATCTCGGTCATGAGGTCAACCCAAACCACGAGTCTCGAAGCTGATTGTGTTCAGACGGTAAAAAAAGTAGACTGCGCGCAGTCGCGCGCTTATCGCGCGCTCATTCTGCGCAAAATCTTACAAGTATCTTGTGGTTATCTTGTGGTTTGCAAACCACAAGATAACCACGAGATTGCGCATTTTTTGCAGTGTGCGCAATCTCGTGGTTTGTAAACCACAAGATAACCACGAGTTTTGCGTGTTCAAACGAGCGCAAACCACAAGATATTCTTAAGAATTGCAAACCACAAGATAACCACAAGATAACCACGAGATTTGCTTTTATCGTCTGAATGCGGCTACTAGCCGCATTCAGACGATAAAAGTGTAGTCTTACTCTGAGTGCGCTTAACAGCAAAGGAAAAGGATAAGGAAAGGAAACACACTGCGTGAAATTTTCTGTGTTAATGCGCTTAATCAGCTGATAAACAGGGGTGCCATATTCATATTTGGTAGCCGTATTTATACTATGTGCATAGGCCGAAGTTTTGAGGAGAAACGGGTTAATTTGTGAAATGATGCCAAATCGCACCAGAAATTGTGAGTTGCGTGCATTGTCAATGCCAATCATGCAATGGGAGTAGAGCCTAGCTAGAGCCTGCCAGTTTCAATGAACACCGCGATCGCAAGCAGCGAAAAAAACAACGAGTTTAAAGACGATATCTCTAAGAGTAAGACGTCTAAGACTCTATCACGTCGTAATAGAAATATAAATCGCAAATCTGATAACCGCATCGGAATCTGCACTTTTTTCTTGATGTGTAAGTTACGTTTTATGAAATTTTGATGATTTTTCAATTCTCAAACTGTCGGCGTCGCCTTGCCCTTGTCGGAAATATATTGGGGTGCCGATGCGGCGATGACGAAGCCTACTAAAGTATAGTTTTGCCCAACCGTCCATGACCATGGAATCTATAAATTACAAGTTAGAAGACGGTAAAAAGGTTGGAAAAGCAAGGGATTTAGAGCATCTCATAATACATGTTCTCACCTTGAATATAAGATATGTGAGGAGAGTTCTGACAAGTGTCCATACGACAGCCATCAGCAAAGCTGTCTGAATCTCTCCTCTTGTTATATTGAAATACAACTGCAGTTCTTTGGCAACCCCCTCCGACGGTTCAAAGTAATAGTCCGGCAGATCAGTCATGACCATCCGCACAAGCCCGACATAGTCTGGGTAGGGGAAGTATTCCGAAATATTCATTGTCGTCGTAGATTGGCAACCGTGAAGTAAATGATACTTTCCTCGTATTCCCCCCTAAAATATATAACAGAGACAATATATTGATCCGGTTTTCCAACCTTCTGTCACCACCAGTGGCGTAATGAGCAAAAACTTTTTGGGGGGCAGAACCAAATTCGTATCACCACCGGATATTGCGAAAGAGCTTTTTTTGCTAAGGGGGGGGGGGGGGGGGGGTTGATCCATTGACGATGCGGAGCATCGTCCACGAGGCGCGAAGCGTCGATTTTTTTTGCTATTTTGAACCCCCGTAAGTGATGTCTTTTTGCTAAGTGTGACGTGGTGTGGCAAGATCGGTAGAGCGCGCGCTTTCTGATCTCGAGATCCCGAGTTCGAACCCAGCACACTCCGTTTGTCCTTCAGCAAGACAATTAATCCACATTGCTGCTCTCTACCCAGGAGTATAAATGGGTACTTGGTCGGGTGTTAATTAGCCTTCAGCGCCCGGTGGGCTGCTGGGCTAGTATGCTCCCCAGGGAGTTGAGATGGTGCGCAAGATAATTGTGCGGGTTTGACCTGTACCTGATGACCAAGGGTAATAATAAAGCACTTAGAAACATTGTATTAAGCACTTAGAAACATTGTATTAAACCCTTACCTACATCCAAGGGTCCTTTTGCTGTAAATAGGTACTCATGTCTATGGATTTTTTGTGAAAAATTGACCCATGTCTAAGGATTTTTTGTGAAAAATGGACCCATGTCTGAGGATTTCGAACTTTAAATATTACATTTTTTAGCTATAATATAAAACAATGGCCAATCATTTTGCATGTTTTGGATACATTTTTGTATTATTAGTGAACTGTACCATACTACAGGGGCGGCGCCAGGGCATTTTCCTAGGGAGGGCGAAAGTGGCAATTTTGCCCCCCCAAAAAGCCCCCCCCCCCCCCCCCAAAAAAAAAAAGAGTGGGAAAGACAAAATCAAATGTATGAGCTGACGTTCAAAAACTAGTTTATACATCCGAGTTAAACAAAAAAAGAATAAAATGTCTATGCTCTCATCAGATGTTTACAACAAACTGAGATAAACTGTTCGTGCGCGAAGCGCGCAGCGAAAATTGAAAATGGATGTATATACTAGTTTTTTAACGTCAGCTCATACATTTGATTTTGTCTTTCCCACTCTTTTTTTTTTTGGGGGGGGGGGGGGGCAAAATTGCGCTTTGCCCCCCCCCACCCCCCCCCCCCCCCCCCCCCCCCACTTTTTGGATTGGGGGGGGGGGGGAGCGGCCGCCCCCCTGCCACCCCACTTCCGGCGCCTATGGCAGTAACAATTATCAAAGGGGTGACAATATTTATGGCACACGTACAGCAGAGAGGTGGGAAGACCTCGCTGCGTACAATGTAGTCACGCAACCGTCTGCACCTGTACTCGAGAGTAAATAATGTGGGATGTAACTTAATCGTTTGCAAACAAAGAGTTAGTTCAACCAGTAGGTTCATGGTTCAACCTCTTTCGAATTTTTTTTCTTTCAGACATCGTGCTGCCACGAGTAACTTGAGTCTCAAGGGCATGAGGGCCTTCTTGTGTACTGGTATTTCATTAAAAATATATATAAATTGTAGTTATTAAAATTTTAATTATATATGAATGTACATTATAAGGTACTATGGAAACAGTGATATTCGAAGAGAAAAGGGACCTCATATTTGAGCGGAATCATCACATTTGGGAGAAAATCAGCTAATTTCGGCCACATTTAGCTCGCTTTCAAAGACAAGAAGGATGTATGTGGCAAACAGCCTCCGCCGGAAAAGAAAAAAATGTACGCCATGCACGTAGGGTACAGGAAGCTAGCAATCAACCTTACTCGAAAGTAAATAACGCGGCTTGTTAATTCGACCTCGATCGAGTGTTTGAATGTCATAGTACTGCACGCAATATTTGTGTCTCATTTACAGGCTTAAAATAAATTACACATGATAGCAAGCATAAATATCAGATCTGAAAACGATTTGAACTATAGTAGCTTATATTTTTATTTTATATTGTGACAAAATAGAATGACCAAATTTTAAAGTTGAATGGTCATTGACCAAATTAAATGATAAATGACTAAATCAAATGTAGCAATTGCACGTTACGGACTTCTCGAGACGAAATTGAATTAAGCAATTAATGAAATTGAATGTCGATTGTTTGAAAATGGATGGGAAGACCTATATTATAGGTTTTCTTGTCCATTTTAAGTAACACTTTCATTCAATTTTATAAATTTGTCACACATTATCGTCCGGTACAATTAAAAGGACGTCATATTTGAGCGGAATCATCACGTTTGGGAGAAAATCACATTAAGCTCACTTTCAAAGACAAGAAGAATATATGTGGCAAACAGCCTCCGCCGAAAAAGAAAAAAACATGTACGCCATGCACGTAAGGTACAGGAAGCGGTTTATATTCACTTGGTCTTATACCGCTTGGTCTAATCATCAGTTCGTCTAACTCCACTTCGTCTAAACCCATTTGGTCTAATCATCACTTGGTCTAATGCCCATTTAGGCAATTGCCGTTTCGTCTAATCACCAATGGGCCAATTGTCACTTCGTCTACTTTTTTTTTCCTCGTTTCGTCTATTATCACTTCGTATAATACCAGTTCGTCTAATTCTCAGTTAGGCTACTCTTCACTTGGTCTATATGCAATTCGTCTAATTACCGTTTGGTCTATAACCATTTGGTCTAATATCCATTTAGTCTATTACCATTTGGTCTATTACCATTTCGTCTAATACCAATAGGTCTATTTTCCACTTGGTCTAAAAGCAGGTCGTCTAATGCCATTTCGTCTAAACACTATTTCGGCTAATGACCATTTAGTCTAATTCTCATTTGGTCTAACGATCGCCTACACTGACCACTGTGATGGCCATCGCCTGCATACCGTATGAAAGATTCCATAAGGCTGTAATTATAGCTCTATGGATATTTAGCCACAGCGGTTTCACTAGACGAAACCTGTGTATAAGAGAAAACTAATTGGCCGCTACAATCAGGTGACCTCCATAGACAATTCCCAAAATATCGTTTGTACGCTCACCACCCAAGGGAAAATAGATATGTGGCCGCTATAAACAAGTGAACTTTATAGACGAATTTCATCAAACAGTGTATATTGACCACCTAAAAGAAAACAAGATAGTGGGCGTCATAATCAAGTACCTTTAAAAAAAAACAGGTTCCATAACATCGTATATCGTCAAACAGGGGCGTAGACAACGGGGGATGAGGGGGATGCATCCCCCCACCTCTTTGATGTCTGTAATCTGTGTTACCCTGTCCTTTATCGTCATTAACCTCACACCTACATGCATAGGCGCCGGAAGTGGAGTGGCAGGAGAGCGGCCGCCCCCCCCCCAATCCAAAAAGTGGGGGGCAAAACGCAATTTTGCCCCCCCCCCAAAAAAAAAAAAAGAGTGGGAAAGACAAAATCAAATGTATGAGCTGACGTTCAAAAACTAGTTTATACATCCATTTTCAATTTTCGCTGCGCGCTTCGCGCGCGAACAGTTTATCTCAGTTTGTTGTAAACATCTGATGAGAGCATAGACATTTTATTCTTTTTTTGTTTAACTCGGATTCTAAATTTCCTTCACAGGTATGGCATGAAGTGCACCAAATTGCACCATTTCAAGTTTATAAATGCAAAATCTTCCCCGTGATCATGATTTCTGAAAAAATAATCCAGAAAAATAAACAAAATCAGAAATAATCCTCATTGGATTTTTCCACTTCTAGATTTTCTATCATATTTTTTGCATTCCTTTCTATTATTTTTCTGTTTTAAGGTACCAAATTGGATGATTGAATATCACATTATGTGTTCAGATTAAAAATTCAGTCTTTTGAGAGCCCTAAAGTATATTTTTAATGAATACAAAACTCTGTCCTTCCGTTACTGTCCTTCCGTTACCGAACAGTGAAGCAATTAACTGTTTGTAATTAATATACCAATAGACATATTTTTTTCAAATAAGTGTTGTAATACTCTTAGAACATTAGGGAATGGACTATGAGCCAATATAACATGATAGTCCTCTTAACTTCACAGAGATTGGATCATAACTAAAGGACTTGAAAATCCATGTCCATTTTGCCGTCCTTTCCTTTACCGGCCTCATTAGTGTCCATATCTAATAAACGTAATGTAAAAAAAAAAAAAAAAAAAAGGAAATCAAAGGTGTCCCACCAATAGTCTCAGAAATGTAATTTACAATGATGAATCATAAACAGGATTCTGGAATTATTTGATTTAATTTCAAAAATTGCGTCTGAATGTCCTTCCGTTACCGTGGAATTGCCCCCAAGCCCGGTCGGTCGCTTCGCTCCCTCGGGATTCATTATTGCCTGTAGGCCATGTTGTTGGATCATACATGCGCCATATGGTTCATGTTGGAACTGTGTATGACACTAAATACAATATTTATGTGTGAGTTTGGGTGCATATTTATTAGTGCGTCAATTATTTGTTTTCTTCGTGAAAAATATATCAAATCATAACACGCTTTCCCAGATAGCCCGAATTTCCTATCTAGGTATGCGCCAGATTGCACAATTTCAAGTCCATAAATGGGCCATTCTTTGAAAAGTGAAACTTTTTTGGAAAAATTGAAGTTTTATTTTTCTGTAGTTTTATTCCATTTTTGGAATGATCCATGTGTAAAGTTTCATGAAATACATGATTTTAAGTTTAAAATGAAACTTTTTTACTCATTTGCATAAATTTACATATTTCAATATTTTTCTAATAATCATAATTCAGAAAATAATCAAGATATCAAAAGGATAATTAGCAAGTTCATTCTTCTCACTTTCCTGTACAGGTTGATACCAACTTTGTAAAAATTCAACCTTTCATTCTTTTCTAAACCCGATATTATAAAATTCCCATTTTTCCATTCATATTGTACATGTCACACACGTGACCACCCCAAAATGTCACACACGTGACCAGACGTTGCCACATAATTAAGTACTATAAAAAACAACGGTTTGATATAATCCTCATTCATTGCTATTGTTGTACTTACAAATGTATAGTACTTCTCTGGTAATAAGATGAACATTATAGCTATTCATATTTTAAAGAATTTTCCAAATGAAATTTAGTTATAAAAAAAGCGCTCCGTGCGAAGTCACACACGTGACCCATGCCATTTGACCTCTGACATTGAGTTACGTAATCCTTATAAAATCTTTTGTGTTAAGTTTGAAAGACTACAACATATTCAAGTCACATATTAAGTAAAAATCATTAAAGTCTCATACTTACTGAAATATAAGCATCCCATTTCAAAATTTGTCATGTTTTGGGTCACACACGTGACCAAGAATGGCCCAAATGCAAGATCTTTCTTACCGTGGGAGGGGGATACCCCCTCCCAAACCATCCCCCTCCCTCCCTCCCTGCCATTATGTTATCCCCCTCCCACGGGGAATATTTTGCATTTATAAACTTGAAATGGTGCAATTTGGTGCACTTCATGCCATACCTGTGAAGGAAATTTAGAATCCAAGTTAAACAAAAAAATAATAAAATGTCTATGCTCTCATCAGATGTTTAAAACAAACTGAGATAAACTGTTCGCGCGCAAAGCGCGCAGCGAAAATTGAAAATGGATGTATAAACTAGTTTTTGAACGTCAGCTCATACATTTAATTTTGTCTTTCCCACTCTTTTTTTTTTTTTTTTTTTTTTGGGGGGGGGGGGGGGCAAAATTGCGTTTTGCCCCCCCCCCCCCCACTTTTTGGATGGGGGGGGGGGGGGGGGCGGCTGCCACCCCACTTCCGGCGCCTATGTGCACCAGCCCTCAGGCGCTTCGCTCCCTCGGGACTCATTATTGGCTGTGTGTTGTTGGATCATACATAATGTTGCATAATTATGGTTTATGTTGTTGTGTGTGTGTTTTGGGGTACATATTTATTAGTGTGTCAATTATTTGTTTTCTACGTGAAAAATATATTAAAACTTTCTGGTCGATCAAATCATATCACGCTTTCACAAATACAGCCGAATTTCCTATCTAGGTATGCACCAGATTGCACAATTTCAAGTCCATAAATGGGCCATTCTTTGAAAAGTGAAACTTTTTTGGAAAAATTGAAGTTTTATTTTTCTGTAGTTTTATTCCATTTTTGGAATGATCCATGTGTAAAGTTTCATGAAATACATGATTTTAAGTTTAAAATGAAACTTTTTTACTCATTTGCATAAATTTACATATTTCAATATTTTTCTAATAATCATAATTCAGAAAATAATCAAGATATCAAAAGGATAATTAGCAAGTTCATTCTTCTCACTTTCCTGTACAGGTTGATACCAACTTTGTAAAAATTCAACCTTTCATTCTTTTCTAAACCCGATATTATAAAATTCCCATTTTTCCATTCATATTGTACATGTCACACACGTGACCACCCCAAAATGTCACACACGTGACCAGACGTTGCCACATAATTAAGTACTATAAAAAACAACGGTTTGATATAATCCTCATTCATTGCTATTGTTGTACTTACAAATGTATAGTACTTCTCTGGTAATAAGATGAACATTATAGCTATTCATATTTTAAAGAATTTTCCAAATGAAATTTAGTTATAAAAAAAGCGCTCCGTGCGAAGTCACACACGTGACCCATGCCATTTGACCTCTGACATTGAGTTACGTAATCCTTATAAAATCTTTTGTGTTAAGTTTGAAAGACTACAACATATTCAAGTCACATATTAAGTAAAAATCATTAAAGTCTCATACTTACTGAAATATAAGCATCCCATTTCAAAATTTGTCATGTTTTGGGTCACACACGTGACCAAGAATGGCCCAAATGCAAGATCTTTCTTACCGTGGGAGGGGGATACCCCCTCCCAAACCATCCCCCTCCCTCCCTCCCTGCCATTATGTTATCCCCCTCCCACGGGGAATATTTTGCATTTATAAACTTGAAATGGTGCAATTTGGTGCACTTCATGCCATACCTGTGAAGGAAATTTAGAATCCAAGTTAAACAAAAAAAGAATAAAATGTCTATGCTCTCATCAGATGTTTAAAACAAACTGAGATAAACTGTTCGCGCGCAAAGCGCGCAGCGAAAATTGAAAATGGATGTATAAACTAGTTTTTGAACGTCAGCTCATACATTTAATTTTGTCTTTCCCACTCTTTTTTTTTTTTTTTTTTTTTTGGGGGGGGGGGCAAAATTGCGTTTTGCCCCCCCCCCCCCACTTTTTGGATGGGGGGGGGGGGGGCGGCTGCCACCCCACTTCCGGCGCCTATGTGCACCAGCCCTCAGGCGCTTCGCTCCCTCGGGACTCATTATTGGCTGTGTGTTGTTGGATCATACATAATGTTGCATAATTATGGTTTATGTTGTTGTGTGTGTGTTTTGGGGTACATATTTATTAGTGTGTCAATTATTTGTTTTCTACGTGAAAAATATATTAAAACTTTCTGGTCGATCAAATCATATCACGCTTTCACAAATACAGCCGAATTTCCTATCTAGGTATGCACCAGATTGCACAATTTTAAGTCCAAAAATGTAAAAGCTCCCTACCGTGGGAGGGGGGACACCCCCCTCCCACACCCTCCCCCCGCCCAGTCGCTTCGCTCCCTCGCAATGTCTCACTCTCACATCTGGCTCAAAGTTGGCAACCCAGAGTGTGGTTGGACATGAGCCCCTACACACACAAATTGTGAGCCCCCTTGGGATTTTGCCCCCCCAATCCAAAACTGCTTCCGGCGCGCCTGTGTGTAGGCATGCAAGGCATGATCATGCCTACAAGTAAATGTTTTTTGAATGTTTATAGAAATTGTTATATTTGTAATGAAGTTCATTATTGCCTTCTTTTCCATTTGCCAGTGGATGACACATTTCTTTATAACATGTATATGTTTGAAAACCAACAAAATTGATCTTATCTTATGTCATTTTATGTCATATTATGTTATTGTCGCCTTAAAAATACACAAGCAAACAAACATACCACTTGCATTTAGTGGAATTTGCATCGCTCACAGATAACAGTAAAAAAACCACACACACCCAAAAAAAAATCCATGCAATAATGTTTTTCAATGTGAAGTGGCATAGTTTGGTCATATTTTTTTTCATTTATTTAAATAATCAATTAATAATTGTTATTATAATTTATTTATTATTCATTTTATTTTATTTTTAATTTTTTTATTTATTATTATTATTTATTTATTTATTTATTTGTATTTATTTATTTATTTTTTTTTGGGGGGGAGGGGTTGACACACATCACTCTATTATTTGATTATATTTTGTCATGTTCTTTCATTATTTTCATCAAATTATTGGGAACGGGAATGGCAATGGTGTAGCTATAGGGTTGGGTGTGGGGGCACGCGCACCCTAATAATTTGACAAAAACAATATAAAACATAAAACAATGAAGGATAACATAAGGTGCCCCCCCCCCCCCCCCTCCCCCCATCAGTCCAACCAGGCTACAACACTGGGGAGTGGGGCGCGTATGTTATCAAAAGAAAGAACACAAAAACAAGCAATGTTGCTTAATGTATTTTTATTCTTTTTTTTGCCATCTTGGATGTCAACAATTATACAACATATGTAAAATAATTATGTTATTAGATTTAGCATTCTCTAGTTTTCACGTTTTCAGGCAAAAAAAAACAATTTGAGCGACGTAAGATAACATAACAGATAACATGGGACTTTCAATTCTATTGTAACTAATGAACAAGCCTATAGCATGGCTCAAAAATAGGACTAGCCTGAATGCTATTGAAATTATCTTTGGGCCCAAAATTGTATTCATGCCAAATATTACTTGCCCAACTTTACATTCAAAGATAACAAATGTTCGTTATATTTGTCTTTGTTTTGGGCAACCAAAACATGTTAAATTAAGTCTTTATTTCTTTTGCCTGAGAGGGCCACCATCTTGTTGGTATGAGTTAACCAACTTCTAGCCCTAAAAATGGTAATAACTATAGTGCATGTAAATGTATGTAATTCAAATATGTATACAAAATAGAGACAAAGTGGATTACCAAATATTTTGAACCAATCTCAAGACTATTTAGAAGACTCATTGCATTCAAAGAATAACACACACAGATTTTAAAGGGTGAATTAAGTTAAATGATGCATCTTTACAATGAGCCCAATTATGACTTTTAAAATGTGCTTTTTCAATTTGTCAATTTACAAAAAAATTAATATTTGTACGTTGTCCAAGAAAAGACTGCTAACAAATGCTTATCTACTATATAAAAAGCCTGCATAGTTACAAGCATGAGCTTTCAATCATGGCAGAATCTATGACAAGGCTAACCTGTAGATAGTTGACTTAACATTTGATGTACACATAAAACCATATTTCTAGCAGAGTTACAAATTTTGCATGGAAATATGACATATGAAATAATAAAATGTCACTGATTCACATAAATTCAGAATGTTATAGTAACATGGCCCCTTACATTTATATAAATTGAGTTCATGTAAATGTAAGTTTAAATGGGGAGATTTGGTGTGATCACTGGCATGTACAATTAATTCTACATGTGCGAATCTGTATGTTTAATGTCTAAACAAATCGATCTCGTTGATGTATACAACAGTTTGGCTGTTCCGCATTAGCATTTCCATTTTTTCCTCTCGAACAAATCAAATGTTCTTGATACACATTACATTGGTCACATTGTGGTCGTATCACACTTGCACATGAAATCCAGAGCAATCTTTACACCATAATCAGGTCCATTCCTATTAGCCAATGCTCAGAATTCTCACATGCCCACTGGCCCGGGGCCACAACAAATTAACTTCTTGCCACCAAATTTATTTGATGCTTAATAACATTTGCCCGAATTTGGGCAACCAAATATAACATAATTTTAAATGCTTTGTTTGGTCACCAGATTCAGGTTATGGGCCCTAGAATTTGACACACCTTGTTTTTACTTGCCTGACTGGGCCACAAGGCAAAACAGTTAATATCTAGCATTTTAAGTATGAGTCTTGTCTCTTGTTTGCCTAATATGAATGGATAGAAGTAAACATGTCCCAAGTGTAGACCAGGCATGAGTGACCCAGACAACGTTCCTATTATGAGACCGGTGCAAGTTACAGAGTTTAGCATACATACGCCTTTACAAAATGAGTAAATTATCTTACACTTTATACAGTTTATATTTGAAGGGTTCATATGCAAAAACCGATAAACACTATTTTTTGTAATTGTTAAGATAAAGCTTCAATCATGACACATAAAATTGTCTTTTAAATGATACACTAATAATTGCATATCAACGTACATTTTTGAAGACAGGACTAAAATTATCACACATTTGCTAATTAATGTTATTATTTTTCAGCACGTTTAACTTTAATCACAATTATCTTGAATTTGGTAAAAACAGTGTTTATCGTTTTTGTGCATATAAACTCTTCATTTGTACATTATGCTACGTCCTCATAGGCTCCTGCTGTTGGCCGTTCACTTTGTGTCCATGTTTCTCAAGTTCCGCCCTGTGAGATGACAAAGAAAAAACAACAACAACATTTAATAAACATGAAAGTGCAAACAATTAGGCATGGTCAACCTGGCACAGATTACTTATTAGAATTTTTGCTTCCCATAATTTCTGGGCCCCGTTGCAGAAAGAGATACAATCGATTGTAAGTTGCTATTAATTGTAAGTCGGATCACGTGTTCCACATGCGCAAATCTGATTGGTTGAAACGAGCACATTTTCTGACTTACAATCAATTTTCTGACTTACCATCAATTGTAACTTACAATCGATTGTATCTCTTTCTGCAACGGTGCCCAGATCTCATAACTTAGCATGCTGGAATTCAATTTACCCCACAACTAAGCAGCAATATTTCCCACTAAAATTTCCGCTAGAACCCACAGATAAAAATAAGAGTTATCAGGCATTTGTCATAAGACTGTAAAACTCCTGCCCTCCACTTCTTTTCACTTTCACAGAGTAACTACGGGGGTGGGGGGGGGGGGGGGGTCTGGGGGCACGTACCCCCTCAAAAGTCTTTGTTCCCAAGTGCCACCACAAAGAAATAATGCTGGGTATGGTTTTAAAAAAAGTAAAAATGTCCCCCTCTTGCAAAACAAAATAAGTGGCCATGGTCATAAGTCATAGGCCCCTGTCCCACTAACACAACGTAACCCTATCGGGCAAATTTGTACTAGAAAATTTATGAAATTTGACTTCCCGTGGTATACCAAAACCCCAAACCCGAATTCCCACAAGCTATGTGAAAGAATTTCAAGACTTCTCACCTAAGCTGCACCGAGAAGTCATCCTCCACATTATCATCATCCCAGTTGTCCTCCCACACATTGTTGTCTGATGGGTCCTCTTCGTCCCGCTTCCATTCTGCAGAGAAAACATATTTTATTCATCTGGTTATTTTGTATTTGTTATCATTTATTTTATTTGTTTTCATTTTTTTTGGGGGGGGGGAGGGGTTGACACACCCTCAATATAAATTGCCGAGTTATAAAAACCATCATTGATGTGTCTCTGACTCCTCTAACAAATGGGAGTCATATTATTCAATGCTGGAAATTTACCTTTTTTTCTTATGGCCCAGTCAGGCAAGTAAAAACATTATTTTTTCAATTCTAGCAGCCCAAAACCAGACTTTGGTTACCCAATCAAAGAAAAACATTACAAATCATGTAAAATTGGATGCCCATTCTGGCCAGTGGAGTTTAGCATCAATGACATTTGGTGGTTTGAAGCTAATTTTTAGTGGCCCTGTGCAAGTGGACCTGTGATTATTTTGAGCATTGCATTATTGCTTCTCATGGGCATACTAGCTAACAAAATTTGAAGGGCTCACCCGATCTCTTATTTGACAAACTCTCCCAATTTGTACATGTCTGAAGAGCGAAAAAGGATGTAAACTGAACTATGATAGTTCTATTCCCCAAAATATCATACTTGACACAAATTGGAGGGGGAGGGGGTCAGGGCCCCAAGCAACCCCCTTAAAAATGCCAGTGTTGCTACTAAATTATTCCCCTTGACACTATTCTCAGAAATCAACCACATTTTCTAAATATTGCGAGTCACAAGTAGAGAAGTTAGTAGCACTTGTTGGTCTTAATTTACAAAACAAGTGGGATCTAAAATAAAACCATACAGTAGACTTCAAAATTGACAACTGCAGAATGCGAAATTCTTGCATTATTTCTTTATTTCATGTCAAGCTTCATCCTTAAAAATTGATATTTTTGTTTCTACATGGATTAGACAGTTTGCACATAAAATGACATTTTGGGATCATCAGAACTTGAAAGAAAATGATTTAATTTGCCCAACTGTGCCATTGGCTAACTAGTTGCATGAGCTAACAAAAAGAGTGAAGCTTATTAGTTTGTTATTAATGTCAGATTTTAGCACAAACGATTTAAAATCTGAATTTGAAAATCTGAGATTATAATGGCAGCCTTCATGATGTATGTGATGAGTGGGATTAGCCCATGCTACAACTTACAAGTGATTCTGGATGTTGTTTCGCCCTTGCTCACAGGTCAAATGGCGTTCTCTACCAAACGACTTGGTAGGCATGACTAAAAGAACTGATGCAGTCTATGAAATTTGTACCATCGGTTCTTTTAGTCATGCATGTCAAGTCGTGGGCATGCACGCTTTGGTAGAGAATGCCGCCAAATGTTGGAAATATTAGCATGAAATTCTGATTAAACATGTAGAGAACATAATCAAAAGTAAATTGAAGATGGGGAAACTTCTCCTCAATAAAAGATAGGTCTTACCTTCAGCTGGAAACTCTTCAAACTCGTCGTCCTCTTCCAAGAGCCCCAGGTCCACCTTCTTGTCCTTCTCGCTCTTGTCGATCTTGTCAGTCATCTTCGATTTGGAGGCGGCTGGTCTTCTGAGTAATCTGAAACCAAACATTAGACAGCAATGCTAGAATTAGAAACCAATCTTTTTTGTTTGTTGGCCCAGGAGTAATTAATTTAAACTAGTTTAAATTCTAGTGGCCCGAAACCTGAATTCGGGGGCCCCCAAAACAAAGAAAAACAAGACAAATTATGTTGTACTTCATAATTGGTTGCCCATCGGTCCAGCAAAATTTAGGATCAATTTTAGGATAATTAGCCCCAAACAATACACATTTTTCACTTACAACATGAAAGAATAGAACATAAAACCTTGAAATTAACTATTTGAGCAATATAATACTGTAAACGTGGTAATTTTTGCGGTGCATTAATTTTCGCGGATTTCGCGCTGAAGTAGTCGTTCGCGAATATTAAAAACCAGCAAATATAAATGCGCGATTTGCAATGCGTGTGAACCCTTTCTCGGCAGCAAAATTAAAAACCTGCGAATGTGTTTTTGTGTCGCTCAGCGCGAAATATTAATCGCGCAAAATTAACAAAGTTTACAGTATAAACTTTCGAAACAAATCAGTCGAGTTGTATAAACTTGTATGCGTGTGTGGAAGCATGATGCGAATTCATGTAAAGCTGCAGTGCTATTTCCTGCGATCGCCAAGAAATTACGCCGTCCCTACCCGCCTGGAAACCAACACACCGCCGTAGAAACAGACTAAGGTCGACGCTCAACAATTTTGCGCAATAACTTTCTATCAGGCTCATACACCACAATTTAAATACATCACTGTACTTACCAGTTTATCTACAAACAACAAAACCTTGCACGGCACTGCGTTTTAATGGAGAAAACTGTAAAAAGAGGCAAATCTTTTGAGCAGGTGATCGGCTACAGACAAACTCGTGAATTTTGCTTTGTCACATTTAGACTACGTTACCAGCCGTTCTAATTATTTTCTATATCATACATGTTATCTTTCCAGTACGAGAGTTCGTGTCAGCATAGGCGCCGGAAGTGGGGGGGGGGGGGGGGGGGGGGGGGGGCAGGGGGGCGGCCGCCCCCCCCCCCCCCAATCCAAAATGTGGGGGGGCAAAACGCAAATTTTTATACATCCATTTTCAATTTTCGCTTCGCGCGCGAACAGATTATAGGTTGTTGTAAACATCTGATGAGAGCATGTACCATAGACATTTTAATTTTTTTTTGTTAGATTCGGATTCTCGGATTCTAAATTTCCTTCACAGGCAGGGGCGGATCTAGCTTTTTGCTAAGGGGGGGGGGGGGGGTTTGACCCGAGCCACGAAGTCCGAGCCGCGTAGCGGCGAGTGGGGGGAGAGTCCGACAGGGGGGTGTCCCCCCCGTAAGTGATTTTGTTTTCACTTTTTTCCACTTTTTTCACTGATACATTTTCAAGTTCAAGTTCAAGTTCAGTTTATTTCACATCACATTAAAAAATACATCAAAATATACATCAGAATATATACATAGGAAACAATATAGAAAAAAACAGTATTCGAGAGTATATATACAAACATCTAAAACATCTACACACAGCAATACAAGGACATGATAAAATAGTAATAATAAGCCGTAGAGGATGTGAGGGAAAGGCAAAGGCCATTGGCCTGTCAAGGCCTTTCCCTTTATTAGCTACGACTTATTGAAATGAATATAAAAATTAATTACAAAACACACATAACACATAAAAAGCAGGCATTTAAATTATAGATCTATTGTAATGATGTACTATTCAATAATCCTTTAAACTTCCTTTTAAAATTACCTAGAGTTGGACACTGTTTCAATTCATCAGGCAAATCATTCCACACTATCGCACCTTGATAACTAATAATTGATCTAGAAATTTATATTTACAGAACGGAGTATATATTTTATGTGAGTTCCTTGTTTTATACACAAATATCCATTAAAAAGAGGAGGTTAATAAGTTTTTAAAATATGAATACATAAACATGCAGTCTGCAATTTATTTATGTCATATACATTTAATATTTTCAATTTAAAAAATAACTTATGTGTATGTGCTGAATAATGTGATTTAGTAATCGCACGAACAGCCCTTTTCTGTAATAAAAAGAGTCTATTCAATAAATAAAATGAGCAATTGCCCCAAACAATATTACAATAACTTAAATGTGATAAAACCATACTATTGTATATATTCACTAAAATTCGCAAAGGCAAAATATACTTCAAATTATTTAATACTCCAACTATTCTCGAAATCTTTAAAGAAATATAACTAATATGCTCGTTCCAACTTAATTTTTCATCTATAAATACACCAAGAAATTTAGTACATTTTACTTGATTTATTACAACCCCATTTAATTGAATATTTATCAAATCTTCATTAATATCTAAATTATGTGGTCTAAATATTATATAACATGTTTTACTATAATTAATTTGGAGTTTATTGGCTATAAACCATGATTGCACTTTACCCATTTCTACATTAATTACATCATTTAAATGTTCTAAATCTTTACCCGACACATATAGGCTGGTATCATCAGCAAACAAAAGTACAGATAAAACATCACTTACATATTGCAAATCATTAACATAAAGCAAAAACAAAAGAGGTCCCAGGTTAGATCCCTGAGGTACACCAACAGAAATATTTCTATACTGTGAATTATGACCATCTATACATACATACTGTGTCCTATTACTTAAAAAACTTTGAAACCATTTTAATGCGATACCTCTTATTCCATAAAAATTAAGTTTTTGTAATAAAATAGAATGATCAATACAATCAAATGCCTTTGACAAATCTAAAAAAAGTCCTATAACTGTTTCTTTTTGCTCAAAGGCTTTGGCGAGTTTATCTATAAAATCAATGAGGGCATGACTAGTACTGTATCCTTTTCTAAATCCAAATTGTTTACTGTATAAAATATGTGTTTATCAACAAAATATATCAATTTATTATATACAATTTTTTCTAAAATTTTACTAAAAATTGATAAAACAGAAACAGGTCTATAGTTATTCAATAAAGTTTTACTACCTCCTTTAAAAACTGGTATGACCTTTGCAATTTTTAATGCACTAGGAAAAACACCTTCCTCAAGAGAACAATTAAAACTATTACACAAAGGAGAAACAATTGCATCAATAGAACATTTCAACACTTTAGGACTAATTCCATCAGACCCTGCTGATTTATTTACATCTAAATTTAAAACAATATTAATAATGTCTGATTTTAAATTGGGTTAAAAAACAAAGAGTCCAAACAATTTCCATGCAAATAACTATTGAAAGAACGAGTACTATCTCCTAAATTATGTACATTATCATGAATTTTTTTTCCAATAGTACTAAAAAAATCATTAAACAAATTAGACATTTCAACCTTATCAACTACAACATCTCCTTCATGCTCAATTTCCTTAATAGGGTCTTTATATGTTTTCTTATTCAATACTTCATTTATTATACTCCATGTTTTTCTTGCATTATTCAAAGCATCTTTAAATTTAGCATCGTAGTATTTACGTTTAATATTCTCGTATTGCACTATTTACCGTGTTCTGTAACATTTATACACCTTTTCTCGATAGGTAGTAGTATTCTTTAAATATTTTTTATATAAAGTATATTTATGTTTACACATTTTCTTAATTTCAACAGTAAGCCATGGTTTAACAAACTGATGTTTCTTTTTCCTTATCTGAACTTCTGGGAAACATTCATCATATAATTTACAATATATTTCAATAAACTTACTGTATTTTTGATTTACATCTTTAATATAATCCAAAATACTCCAATTAACAGAATGTAACTTTGATTGAAATGTTTGAATATTACAATCATTAATTTCTCTCTTTATAAATTGTTCATTATATTCATTTACATCATTATCAAAAGTAATAATTATATAAGGGGTTAAATGGTCACTAACATCTGTCAATATAATACCACTATCTTGTACCTTTTCTGTGTAATTATAAAAAATATTATCTAAAATAGTTGCTGAATGTGAAGTAATCCTGGTTGGCCTGAATATTTGAGGTAAATATGAAAATGATATAAAGCAATCAAAAAAATCATTAGCACATGATGAAACATCTAGATTCATTAAGTCAACATTAAAATCACCCAATATAGCACATTCCTTTTTCTCATTATTTATAACATGTAAAGACTCCTGGTATGTATCTATAAAAGTACGTATTGATTGTTGAGGAGGTCTGTATACAACTACAATTATATAATTCTTTATCTTATTATACACTTCAATAAAAATACTTTCTACACTTTCATTACAGATATCTAAATCTATTCTTCTTTTAAATTTAATATCATCATGAATAAATATCCCTACACCACCACCTCTTTTTTCATGTCGACAATTACTAATAAATGAATGTTGAGGAAGAGAATAATGTTCATCGTC
>JBAMJV010011762.1:0-25000 GCA_037951105.1 Echinarachnius parma
TAGTAGTAGTAGTGGTAGTATTCCATAATTTGTGCATCAAGACCATAATCAATATAAGAGCAGAGAGATATTAACGCTCATCCTTGAATTGCGGAACATTTTGTGAGTGTTTATATTGTATATCTGCAGTGAGTTCGTACAGGGCGGTGATGTATTACAGACTTTGGCAAAATCCGCCTTTCATATGTGCACGTGACCAATTGCAAGCTGTTGCAGGTCGTCGCAAGTATCGTGTGACCAAGCCATAACGTGAGTGATGTTTTATGACGTGCGTTGTCAGTGTGTGTGTGTGTGTGTGTGGTTGTGTGTGTATGTGGGTATGTGTGCACTTACACAGTACAGGCCTATAGAAAGTGCGTATGTGTGTATTGAAAGCATGCCAACTAATGTCTGTATTCATAAAGCAAGTGGCAGCTCGGACACTGTATCTGTCGAACAGTATGTACGCTCACACCGGTGCTCGCAGTGATCCCGATCATCGTGGGTGACTAAATGTTCCTCTTTATATATACAGGGTGGCCCAAACAAAACGGAACGGGGCACTGCTCAAAATATAGTAACAAAATGAGTATGTCCATCAGACAGGGTGTCTTTCCCAATAAAAAAAACGATACGAGTAATTTTGGTCGTGTAGTTTATGTTTTAGGGCGCTCTGAGAGACACCATGTCAGGTTCCCATTTGTGTAAATTTTTACCAAGTCAGTGCCTAATAAATCGCACTTACTGCCCGTCATATCATCGAACAACCATGCCCATTCTCTCGGCACACATCTGAACGCACACTAATAGCGCGCGTATTGCTCGTTGTTCAATGCTATGACGGGTAGTAAGTGCGATTTATCAGGCACTGACTTGGTCAAAATGTACAAAAATGGGAGCCTTACATGGTGTCATTCAGAGCGCCCTAAAACAAAAACTACATGACCAAAATGACTATTCTTGGTATTGTTTTTCATTGGAAAAGATACCCTATACAATAGACATAATCATTGTGTTACTTTATTTTGGGAAATGCCCCGTTCCGTTTTTGTTGGGCCACCCTGTATTGTCTGCTGGTTGATCATGTTGTGGATAAAATATGGGTGGCTATTCTCAAGGGTGAAATAGGCCTGACTACTAGAATCGTTTAGATTATGTCACCGGCGATTCGTCGGTGTGTTAGGAATCAATGGCTTCGATCGTGAAGTACTTCTTGCTCCTTTAGTCCTTAGATTGCCTTTCTAGAGTGAAAAAGGTATGACTACTAGAATCATTTAGAATGTCACCCAATTTTTTGTTGTGTTCGGAGTCATTGGCTTCTTGAAGCTTTTCTGGCTCTTTAGAGCATTTTGATTGTTTTTCGAGAGTGAAATATGTATGACTACTGCTGGAATCATTTACAATGTCACCCGATTCTTTGGAATCAGAATATTCGGTAAGTAAAGTTGGCTCCGTGAAGTTATTCTTGCTTCGTAGAAGAGTCTTTCGATTGTCTTTCTAGAGAGAAATAGGTATGACTACTAGAATCGTTTAGAATGTCACCCGATTTTTCGGTGTCATTGGCTTCTTGAAGCCATTCTGGCTTTGTAGAGCATTTTGATTGTTTTATGAGAGTGAAATATGTAAGACTACTCCTGGATTCATTTATAATGTCACTCGACTCTTTGGAAATGGAATATTTGGTAAGATCGGTTTCGTGAGGTCCTCCTTGCTCCATAGAAGAGTCTTTCGGTTGTCTTTCTAGAGTGAAATAGGTACGACTACTAGAATCGTTTAGAATGTCATCGGATTATTTGTTATCTTTGGAAGCAATGGATTCGTACAGCTCTCCTGGCTCTGTATGGTTTTTCGATTGTTTCTCGAGAGTTAAATAGGTATGGCTACTGCTGGATTAATTTACAATGTCACCCGATTCTTTGGAATCAGAATAATTGGTTAGGTTGGCTCCGTGAAGTTCTCCTTGCTCCTGAGAAGAGTCTTTCGATTGTCTTTCTAGAGTGAAATAGGTATGACTACTAGAATCGTTTAGAATGTCTCCCGATTCTTCGTTATCTTTGGAATCAATGGATTCGTATATCCCTCCTGGCTCTGTTGGGATTTTCGATTGTTTTTCTAGAGTGAAATAGGTATGACTACTGGAATCGTTTAGAATGTCACCCGATTCTTCGGTGTCATTGGCTTCTCGAAGCCATTCTGGCTCTGTAGAGCATTTTGATTGTCTTTCGAGAGTGAAATATGTAAGCCTACTCCTGGATTCATTTACAATGTCACTCGACTCTTTGGAATCGGAATATTCGGTAAGATTGGTTTCGTGAGGTCCTCCTGTTGAGTCCCTCGATTGTCTTTCTAGAGTGAAATATGTATTACTACTAGAATCGTTTAGAATGTCTCCCGATTCTTCGTTATCTTTGAAATCAATGGATTCGTAAACCACTCTAGGCTCTGTAGGGTTTTTCGATTGTTTTTCAAGAGTGAAATAGGTATGACTACTGCTGGATTCATTAAGAATATCACCCGACTCTTTAGAATATTCGGAAAGATTACTATGTTTAGATGAATCTTGTATTGAGAGACACGTATATGTATTGTCCAATGGGTTGTGTGAAGGCATCCCAACTAATTCCTGATAGTCTTCATCACTATTCTGGACTTGCGCAGGTACAGTAATTTCTTGGTAGACGCCATTGTCTTGCGGCGACATTGAAAGTAATTGTGGATAGGCGTTTATTGAGAGGCATGTATTCGGTTTTTCTGATGGCGTTTGTGATGGATTCTCCTGGTAGTCATTTCCCCCGGTCTGGCCTTGTGCTGGGCCCACCGTTATTAACTGGTAACCATCTATTTCTGCGTACTCCGAATCCCGCACTTCATCTGCATTGGAAGAAATAAAGTGAAAATTCATGTTATATATACAAACGAAATATATTACCTTTCAAAAGAATACTCATGCAAGGATAACATATGTACACCTACGATTACGAACACATGTCTTTATAATTGAATTGTAGATTATAATTCGTACATGTAAATAGTAATGGATCGATGAGCTACAATAGCTATAATGAATCCGAGAAAAGCCCGGCGCAGAAAAAGCCGATTGGACCCGATACGACCCGATTTCACTGAAAGCCACAGTCGGCCGATTCTACATGTTGAATCGGGCCCGACTGGCAAAATCGGAGTCGTGGGGCAATGCACACAGAGCCAATCCGACTGAAAACCAGTCAGATCGGGTCGAGTCGGCTCTGTCTGCGCCGGGCTTTCAACAATTACAACAAAATTAGTTGAAACAATTTAATAATCAGCATGATTAATGTTAATCATTTCGTTCACCATGCTCTTGTAAACACTAAAGCCCTCCGCATACAGATCCGACTCGACCCGATCCGACTGGTTTTCAGTCGGTTCAGCTCAGTATACATTGCCTATCAGGATTCCTGTTTTGCCGGTCAAGAGCCAGTCGGAGATCATTCGAGGCCGATTCAACATGTTGAATCGGCTCCGACTGAGCGAAACCGACTCTAGCCTGACTAAAGACCAGTCCGATCAGATCGAGTCGGCCCTGTGTGCGGTGTGCTTTTACAAATTTAATTGAATGCAGCATGGATATGTAAATGCGGTACATTTATCTATACATATCTGTCCAATGTCTGTTGCCTCAAAATCCATTATAGTGCGCTCTATATTCCAATCACAGAAAAATGATTCGCGCATATGTTTGTACGCACTGTAAAGATGGTAAACGAAGAACAGTTATGCGATAAAAAAAAGGTTGTTATATATACACAGCTCTATCGCTTATCGAAAATACACAGAGCGCAAGCGATTACTGTATACACAGGATCCTATATGCGCGCGCGCACGGCGTCGCGGCCAGAGTGATTACTGCATACAGAGGATCATATGCGCGTTCGCACTGCATATTGCTTTGCCATACCTGCTTTTAGCACCGAGAGTAGAATATCAGGTTGTTGCTGTGCAGTATCGGTTGAGTTGTAAAGTGGATTGTCGTACAAATTTGTGTCATCTCTTTCGCTTGGCTGTCTTCCCTTAGACTCTGAATTTCGTTTCCTGGAAAATACAATTACGAATAAACTTTGGCAATTATAAAATGGGCAATTATATGTTTGTTTTTTCGTCCCTTTCTCTTCTTCGAGGACCTCTCATCTCTGTTTCCTGCAAAATTAAATGGTACTCAAATTGGGAATCAACATAGTGCGGTGGAACATCATGATAGTTGTGATGCGATGCGGTGTACAAATGTGTGCCATTTCATGATCACAATACAACTCGTAATGATTTTAAATGTACATTTCTAAGGGTAATACGGTATTAGTTTAAATATACGGTACTTCATTTTCAGGTTTGTTTTAGGGTACTCTACAATTATCATGATTATAGTATCAAGTTAAGTCTGTTCATACGGGATCAATCTAGAAAGTTGTATTCATTCGTTCTACCATTGCCTTCATAGCCTTATCATGCAATCATAATTCCTGTTTCTATTAACATTTTTTCTGGCACGGCTTAATCGAACTAGAATTGATGGACAATTAACAAAATACAGGACGACCAACTAAAAAACTGTTAATTCAAATTACTGTTTACTTTGATTCACATTCATTTTTTAATACAAAAGCACCATTTGCAACTAGCTTACATTACACAACAATAATAAGTATGATTACATATATTTATATTGTGTATACCATTGCAGTGGATGCGGGGTCTGCAGACATGACAAAGAATTTTAACAAGCCTCCCATGACACCCCATATAGGCACGTAGCCAAAGGGGGTGCGTTGGATGCGTACACATCCCCGCCCCCCCCCCCCCCAAAAAAAAAAAAAATGAAAAATGAAAAATGAAAAAAAGGAAAATAATAAAAACAAATACTAAAAATCCATTTTCTGCCTGTCTCGGGTCCATTTTGTATCAGTCTCGGATACACTTTGTATCGGGCTCGACCATCTAAGCCAGTGGTCTCAGAAGCTCCCACAATGCTTACACGACTTAACCCCCCCCCCCCCCCCGGCCCCCACACCCCTTTTGGAAAATCCTGGCTACGGGCCTGCCATAGCTACGCCACTGTTCAAACATGACAAACGATATTACCATCCTGTCGAGTTAAATAACAAAAACAGGATAAATAACTCAATGAGGAAATGTAAATACATCATCAAACAAGCAAACAAAAGCATTTAACCAAAAGCAATGTCAATATCTGATCAGACAAAAACCTTGAGTATTTATAAATGCCTTTAGAATTTTCCTGCAAACAGAATAGTACAGTACTGTGGTTAACCATTGTTTGTCTGCATATATTATTCATTTTCCCTCTCCCTCTCTCTCTCTCTTATGATGTGAATGTCGTCTAAGTTTATGTTGTTTCGTGTACATGTATTTATCATTGTAAATACTGTATTTCAATTGTTTGTTCTTTGACGTAATTTTTTTTATTTAGGGGCCTCTGAAAAAACAACCAGTGACTGAGTAACGGGAAATAAAATATACATAAATAACTTAATAAATTAATACATGAATTAATCAATATTCACTTATACAAACGTACCTTTTTCTGATCCACATAAAGAAGAGAATGATTATTCCACAGAAAAGTAGCGCAACCATGGCCGATATGACAGGGACAATAACGGATACGGTTTTCTCATTTTCTGTCGGGAAAATTTAAATCAAAATGAAATTGAAAAAAATAAAACAAGATACATTATAAGATTTTTAAAAAATAAGCCAAGTCAATCATTATAATTGAATGTGGTATATTGTATTTCAAGTTGCCTAAACCTAAATATGGCTTTGTGATTTTTAAAATTCCAATTATTCCGTTGCCTATACGGGAGCCTGGTGGATGCAATATAAACTCTATATGGGGATTTTAATATCCAGTATCATATCTACGTATATATATTACGACACACCCTTACTGTCTTCATGATATCACAGAAATAAACGAATGGTGGCTAAAATGTTGCCTAACACAAACTTGCGTTATCAAAAGTCCCTTTTTACTTAAACATCACTAATATCACTAAGGACAAAGATATACTAAATTGTTAAGAACTGACCTTGCTGCTTCATTTTCGGTTCTACAGTAGTAGTAGTCATATTGCCTGCGGACATGGTAGGTTGAGGCACATTCGTGGGGTTACCCGTCAATGACACATCGCTTGAAGACGTTTCTGTAGTCTGAGGATCGACGGGAACCGATTCGTCAGTTGACGATGTCAGAACGTTGGGTGTCGTCGACATCCGAATTTCCGTAATCGTCGATGCCAGAGACTTGGGTGGCGTCGATGTCGAGAAGACTTTCATGGCAGTTGTCGGAGACGACTTGTGTGTCGGCTCGACGGTAGTTTGAGGAAAGAGTGTGTCAGTTGCAGATGGCGGATCCGTTGTTGAAGACATGGGCGAAAAACTCGAGGAAACCGACGACGATTCAGAAGACCATATGAACTCGGACGTCGGCGTGGAGGTGTCTGACAATGTTGTCGAAGCTACTGCAAGTATAATGGGGAAAAAATAATGTTGCCCCTCTAATTATATGAAAACAAGATACATTATTGACTTTCATCAAAGACATTGTGCAATTACGGTCAAATTGCTCTTTCTCCGTCAAGCTTATGATAAACTGAATGTCTAAACAAGCATGTATGATATATAAATGGTCTGCCTCTTGATATATGCATTTTCCGACCAAATACATTATTGGTGAGAAATAATAAAGAAAACTCGGCCTGTCTGAAGTTTTGAATAATGTCTACTTACCTTGTGACGTAGTTGGAGGTAGCTCATAAACCCTTATTGTGTCAATTATGACTAGCTGGGATTCAGTTCCTTTGACGGCTATAAATGAAATCTGAGGAAGGAAATGCAAGTCATAATTGATAGTGAAAACATTCACATCAAGATTATGTAATTGTTTACGTGTATTTCCATGACAGTGCTGTAAGTCAAACAGTTCAAATTACCGTGCCCATTATACTTTGTTCATTTCTACGATCATGAAATTAATACTTTTATCCTGATTTCAACATTGGTTATCTCTTTTTCTTCCTTTTGTGTGTGTTGCTATGTAATATGTTCATCCTGCTCCTCTTTTATTTGTTTGTTTACTTGTCTGTCACATTCATTATGTTATAGTATTGTAATTTGTTCCTTCTTTACCATTTTTATATTCCTTATTCATCCATCGCTATGTTTCACTAGTTTTCCATTTAACATATTGTCAAAATAATTCCTTTCTTATTCTCCGTCTTTCGACCCCCATCCCTCATCCACCTTACCTCCCTCCCATCTATACGTCTGTCTTTCGATCCATTTCAGATTCATTATTGATATATCCATTATTTGCCCTCTGTATTAATTGTTGCGGAAATTAAAAGACAAATAATTATACGAAAGTTTCCGAAAGATGTTGACAACCGGCTGAACTCGTATGACCGTAAATACTATGTAGTATTCTTAGATGATCATGAAAGTGACAATTTGTGAATAGGAAGAAATTTGATATAATATATCCGACTAAGACAAACCTCTGTTTTTGTGAAATCTTCGCATGCGTAGTGTATGGACGTGTTATGGATAGTTCCCACAAAAGTCCAGCCAGGAATCTTGAAAGTAACGTCCAATTCATACTCGGGGTAGAACGTGACGGTTGTTCCGTAACAGACTGTGACGTTAAGATAGTTTGTCTGTCCTTGACTGGACTCTTGGTAAGTCTCGGCATAGTAGAAAAATGTGAGAACTCCACGTGATGGGACTGCGCCTTCCGGTATGGTGCAGGCCACAGTTTCCCCCGGTGGAAGCCCTTGGAAACGTGCAATGAACACAGCTTCAAAATGAAACGTTATTTGAGTATTATTATTTCATCGTTGGTAATGTAACAAATCAAATAATGGTATTTGAGATAAGTGCGCATTTGTGTCATACAGCTAGTACTATATTTTAGAATACACATGTATCGATGGGCAGAAAAGACGACCTAGTCTTATTTCACTTTGATTAAGACACATTGATTGTTCCAGTTTGAGCTGTTATTAGCGTTGTCCGACTGAGTGAGGGAGAGTGCGGTATTGGTATTGGTCTCTTTTTTTGCGAACGTTTACCCATTAATGAAATGTTCATATACATCAAATACATTATGACCTTTACAGTTAAACCTATGATTATATAATGTAATCACACCATTTTCTTCTACATATATACATACATGTATTACCAAGATTGGGGGTAACTCATCAACCAGTGAATATTTCTCGAGGTCACTAGCTATTTACCGATATAGCATGATCCTTTTCACCTTTGACCTTATTATGCTAAAATGTAATCAGAATAGTGTCTCACTAAACACCAAAGTCGATTAAGGATCGATTTTTTTAGTGAATCAAAAGATGCTAAAATCAGTCTTTGTTAGTGTTTATTGAACACAATCCAGATCATATTGTCTCCTCAATATAATGGGAGTTAAATTCAACTATTGGCATTTTTTATTGTAAATGTTTCAAAAGGTATTGCATGGACTAAATTCATATCGAAGCAGAAGATATCTAAAGAGCGTACACTATTAGGTGAGGTCGCGTTTCATAATTCACATTACTTTACAAGCAATTAATCACTATTTTTTAGAAGAAGATTACAAAACAACTTCTGTATTTACAGGGGCTTGCCCTATAGGTAATTATAGCGTTATGCATTGTCTGCTAACTCATGAAACATTGCTACGTGATTTGGGATTGCATTAGGCGTTATCCTTCTTTTATTTCGAACCAATTATTGCTCAATAGTGAATTTCAAATCAGATTAGCGAAATCAATTATATATTATTTCACTTGGTCGGTGATAAAAGCATAATTGTTACAACGTTTGTGTGTGTATGGGGTGTGGTGTTTCCTTTTACTGCTATTTCCATTATTCGGAAATTACGTTGCAGAAAGACACCGACTAGAGTCAGCGATAAACATTACCATCCAATCGTACCGGATTTTGATGTATTTGGATGTAAGGGGCTTATTTATTAAAACATATTCAGAGTGATTGTAGATTAATATGTAATTGGTTTTGTATCTGAAATGAATAAACGGGGTAATAATAAAAGTAAAAAGCCCTATATATGATCCTCTTTGTAATCGCGCACTATAAATAACCGTTATTATTATTATTATTATTAAGAAATGTAAATCAGCTATTTTACGAAGAAGAATATGATGAAACTTACTGTATTGAATATAATCAATAGAGATGGGAATATATTTCCATTCACCATTGCCATTGTTCGCCTGCGTCATTCCACAGTCATCATCAGAGTCACACGACCATACTGCATCGGTTTTGGGAAAATTATAATATTTTTAAAGGTAATCATGATAATGGGAGTAAGAACAATTATTCGAAGCATAAAATGAAAGGATTTTGTTTGTACAAAACAAGATATCAATGTTGATATCTTTCGATATAATAGAATGAAATATTTTATGCAAAAAATGAACATGATACACCAACATGTGACCAAAACAGCAATTCTAAAAATGCTAGTTTATAGCAGTTGTATAATTGATTCAAATTTAAGGAATGTTCCTATAGAAGTGTTTCATACTTGTAATGCATGTGTTCATCAATGTTTAGGTTTGATGATCTGTTTATCTTTGATATCGATTTTAAATACATCAATGTCATTTCAAAAAGCATATATTATGTGATATTACACTTGTGTTATCAAGAGTTGTAAAATGCAGAACCACTGGCATCAGTTCCGTCAAATGGTCTTAATATAACTTTCGAAATTGTGTTTAATAATGTTACTTTATTATTATTAAATATCTGTTTTTCTGTCTGAGTCTTACATGAATGAATAAATGAATGAATGTGCGCAAAGGAAAATAGACTTCACCGGGAATCGAACCCGAGACCTCCGGATTACTAAACCGGTCCTCAACCATCAAGCACTGGTCTCGCAATCCGGAGAACTCTGGTTCGTTACCCGATTCGACCTGTTTTGCTCATTCTAATTTGTTTAACATATTCCGGTCAGTTTATTTTATGAATGCATAGTTATATCGAGATCAGAGAATCTCGCTTCTATTTTATTATTACGTGTATTTTATGATGACAATAATATTAACAAAACTTTTAACATAATTATCGGGAGATGACAAAATTAGAATTATATTGTATATTTAATAATGCAACATATAACTACTGTTAACATGAAAACCTGATTCAATTATCATCGGTTTTTATTAACGTTCTAATACATTTGCTTACCCAATTCTTGTGGTTGTGACGATAAAGCCAAAGTTACCAATAGAAAGAGAGTTATGTTCAGATTGTTTACCAACGCCATCTTATAATTTGTTCGGCCACAACAAACAGATCCACGACATTGTGAAATAATTTGATATCGATAATGCAAACGACATTAACAAATAGCTGTACGGAGTAATAACGTAGTTTAATACATATGATCATGCATAACGGCCATAACAACCATACGAAAGTATTGCAATAATGTAATATTTACGAGTGACCCAAGACTGCCAAAACTGTCACAGCAAAGAGGTGTATATAAATGTTTGAAATAATTGTATGATTTGTGCAAAACGGTCCAAAAAGTGATGTGGAAATTTATGAAATACTGTTGTTCTGTTGATGCGAACCGCAACATGAGGAAATGACCCTGTATAAAATTAATTCTTTCATCGTTAGGTCGTCACTTCTTTTATAACAACAATGTCTTCCGTTGGTGCGTGACAAAATCAAACAGATTGTGATGTTGTTTCGTCGGTTGATATTTGTTTTTTGCCATGGTATATATGCACAAGTACCTTTGATTTTGTTTCACCGTGTTTGATTATGATTATTCGACTAAAATAGCTGTGGTTTCTGGCTGTAGATCCGAAAGAGGAACATATTAAAAATGTCCTGTGCAAAGCGATACATTACTTGTTAGAATTCAACTAAAATTAGTCGGAGTATACCTAGTACCTTGTTGATTGGCTTATGGTTAAGTAACATAAGACTTATATTTATTTTACAGTTTTACGTGTCTCTCTAATGATGGAGATATTAATTTTATGGTTGAACGTTTTTTTATTATTTGTTTAATTTTGTTTTCATAGAAGTCAAGGCAAATATCATTTATTATATTATTTTATTTATGTTATCGCCCATCATTCAGAAGAATCGACAAAATGATATTGGCGTATGATTGAAGTCTCACATTTACTTTTGGTTAAAGTTAATGTCATGGATCATTTTAAGTGTAAATTACATTCCTTTCTACAAGTGTTTATGTAGTGAGGCAGTGAAGGGCGTAAGCCCCCCCCCCCCCCCTCCCCTCCCCCGCGTCAGTTAGTATTAATAAACAACTATGCAAATAAAAAGTTGACACATAATAATAATATAGGTTTTCTCGGCCTATTTCGTAAGCTTCTATTTCGATTTGATAAACGTGTCATTCAATTTCGCATTTTGTTCATACGATTTAACTCTTTGTGCAAGTGATTTATCACTTTTAGCATTCAATTTAAATAACAGGCATTTGCATTCAATTTCACCAACGGATTTCACGGAAGGCGGTATTACGTAATCACGAATTTTCTCGCTTTAAATTGAATGACAACTTGATATTAACTCGGGGGAGCCGTGATCTTTGATTTACTTTTTGAACATATTCAAAAGAGCGGTACGTTATTAAAAGGCATCCGTGCGAAGTAATATACGGGAAATCGTGCACGTGTGGCACATTGTCATTGTGTTGTCTTTAGTTTGCTTGTTGATTCACGGAATAATATAATCATTTTAACGTGTTGGGCCATTTTATCGATCCAAATTTTTGCCATGTTTATTGAGCCGTTTAAAGTTCAAACAATTGTTTCAAACAATTTATTTTTGCACCATTTACATTTTTGTTTTTATGATTGTTTTTATTATGACAGAATGATTGTATGAATTGTATATAGGTAATGCATTATCCGACTTTCACGTCGATATTATTGTATCGTTTCTTTAAATAAATTTACACTTACGGAAAATGTCGTTTATACTATCGTTTCTTAAAACGACGTTCACACTGTCGTTCCATTGAATGACGTTCACACTATCTTTTTTTAACATGGCGTTCATACTATCGCTCCTTAACACGGTGTTCACACTATCGTTTCTTAAAACGACGTTCACACCATCGTTTTTTAATACGACGTTGACACCATCGTTTCTTAAAACGACATTCACACTTTCGTTTCTTAGAACGACGTTCACACCATAGTTTCTTAATATCGTTTACACTATCATTTCTTAAAACGACGTTCACACTATCGTTCCATTGAGTAACGTTTACACCATAATTTCTTGATACGACGTTTACACCATCATTTTTTACGACGTTCACACCATCATTTCTTAAAAGGCGTTCACACCATCATTTCTAAAAACGACGTTCACACTGTCCTTTCTTAAAGTGACGTTCACACTATCGTTTCTCAAAACGACGTTCACACCTTTATTTCTTAAAACGACGCCTACACTGTCGTTTCTTAAAATGACGTTCACACTATCGTATCTTAAAACGACATTCACCCTTTCGTCTCTTAAAACGACCTTCATACTATCGTTTTTTAAACATGTTAAAACGACGTTCATATATCGTTTCTTAAAACGACATTCACCCTTTTGTTACTTTAAAAGACGTTCACATTATCGTTTGTTAATACGACGTTCATACCATCGTTACTTAAAACGTCGTTCACACCATCACTTCTTAACACTACGTTCACACCATCGTTACCATGGTTACCTAATACGACGTTCACACCATCGTTACTGAAAACGTCGTTCACACCATCATTTTTTAACACGACGTTCACACTGTCTTTTCTTAAAATTAAGTTTACCCTGTCGTCATAGTTTTATTTGTTTTTTTTTGTGTAACGGTGTTTTATTTATTCATTTCATTTTTTTGTATGTATGTATGCGTGTGTGTATTTTTTAAAGTTGGCGTTTGTATCATTCTTTGCGCTTGCAGTTTGTTTAATATGGCAGGGCTTTTGGAATGTATGAATCATCAATCCTAATACGTAATTTCATTTACGGTGATTTATGTCATTTATAGAAATCACATTTACAATTGAAATGTAAAATTATAATATGAATAGTTATAACATACATGTTATGTACATAATGTACACGGGATCAGAAAGGATGATTAATTCATAGTTGAGTTTTGGTATATATAGAGTACAGTTTTGGTCAAACTGAATACCAAAACTTGCACCATTACAATAAAAACTAATAGCCTACATGTATTTATAACTCCACCATGTTCGAAAGGTATAACAAATTACAAACGACTAAGTAAAAAGCCTGTTTTCATTCAAAAAGAGCCGTTAAAATGAAATCCAGACAAATCATTGTATGCACTATAAGACACTTAAAGAGATGAATAGTCTCTGAAAATCGGTCAAGAAATAAGAAAACTATAGCTCTTTTGAAATAGCCATTTATTTATAAGAGTGACTCAAATTGGCAACGCATTCTGGCAAAGTTGTGGACTACTCCCCATACGTTTTGTACACAAAATTTCAATTTTGTTCAATTTTCTCAAAATTTATGTTCACCCTTCGTTTGAGTTCAACATATGTTTTGTAGAATGCATCTATACATAACATATCATGAGTTGGGGTAATGACAAAGTGTGACTATGAAGAAAACTTTAAAAATGGGAACATTTGTGTACAAAACATATTGCGTTGCCAATTTGAGTTCCCAATAGGAATAATTGGACATCTTCAAAGAGCCATAGTTTTCTTGTTTCTTGCCCGATTATGCTCTAACTTTCAGAGATTATTCCTCCTAATCTCTTCAAGTCTATGAATGCAAGATTTTTAGTGGGTTTCATTGTCCTTTAAAAGGGCGCTTTCTACAAATTAATTGGTTAAAAAAAAAAAAATATTAAAAAAATATGTGCATGCATGCACAATTTTTATAATGATTAAATAGAGAGATCATTAACTGTTTAAAAACATCTTTTGTCAATTTTGGAACAGTGTAAGCATTTCTTTTTTCAACGGCTGGTTCTAAATTATTACAAATGGTTATATTTATGAATATTTCAGCCGTCTCTAAACCGATTTTTATCAAATAAAGTTTATTCTGTCATTAAAATTGTATGCTCTTTCAAATTTGATACTCAGTTTTTCATTACCTCACAAACAAAATTATTTCGTGCAGCGCCCTCTATACCAAAACTCAACTATTCCTTTACAAAGTTTAATTCCTTTAAAGCTTTAAAGTTTAGTTTTGGTAAAGAGGGCGCTGCACGAAATAATTAGTTTGTGAGATAATTTTAATGGCAGAATAAACTTTATTTGATCAAAATCGGTTTAGAAACGGCTGAAATATCAATAAATATATCAAGTCAGAATAAATTTGGGCCCCAAATTTATTAGGTTACACCTCTTACACCTTTTCAACAATTATCAAAAGAGGTTTTTAAATAGTTGTTGATGATCTCTCTATATAGTAATCATTATTTCAACAAAATAGCACATACAGAATTTTGTATGAAAAATGCTTCAAACCAATGCTTTTTAGAGAGCGCCCTCTTGAGTTGTAACGGCTCTTTTTAATGATAACAGGGATTTTACTTAGTCGTTTGTAATTGTTTATACTTTTTGAGCATGGGAAAGTTATAACTATTATTTTGTACCGTAATGGTGCAGGTTTTGGTAACTAAAGTTAAGTTTGACCAATACTCAACTATCCCTTTAAGAAGGATCGCACCATAGCTAGTTTCATCCTCAGTGTGCCATATCTGCCAAATCAAAGCGTACTCCTCTCGACCCAGTTCTTTAGTTCAACTTTATTTACAAAATCAACACCCGTCTATAAAATAATTAAACTGTGCATTCAAGAACAAATTAATAGTTAAATTCTATGAGTAATGTAATTAGATTTCTGCACAAAGCATTCCACACTCGTCTATTGCGTGCATATTCAGGAACAAATAGTTGAATTCTATGAGTAATGTAATTAGATTTCCGCATAATTCATTCAAACTTGTCTAATGTACGTATGCCTTCAAGAACCAACGAATAGTTGTAGTTATACAGGGTGGCCCAAAAAAACGGATCGGGGCACTTCTCAAAATATAATACCACAATGTTTATGTTCATCGGATAGGGTGTCCTTTCCAATGAAAAACGATACCAAGAACAGTAATGTTGGTCAGGTCGTTTTTTCGCAGTGAGTGAGACCATGTCAGGTGCCGATTTATGTCGATTTCGACCTAGTCAATGCCAGTTTAACCGCACTCCTTGCCCGTAATACCATTCAGCGACCAGGCCCATTCTCTCGGCACACGGCTGAGTGCACACTAACAATAGTGCGCGATGTTCAACGATATGAACGGCGGTTCGTGCAATTCATCAAGCGCTGGCTCAATACAAATTGACAAAAAAGAGAACCTGACATGGTGTCACTCACAGGGCCCTAAAACAAAAACTACACGACCAAATTGAATGTTCTTGGTATCGTTGTTCATATGAAAAGACACTCTATCCGATGGACATAATACATGCGTTACTTTATTTTGGGAAGTGCCCCGTTCCATTTTTTGGGCCACCCTGTATATACGTATATAGGAAATGATTTAATTGATTTGATTGATTTTAATTTATTTCCATATTTCACAAATAATTTTTGAACAAGTGAATATATAAACAAACAATATATTCATAAACGAAAGACAATACAATTTTAAAAAATACACAGAAAATTAATTATACAATAAATATTACATAGGCCTAATCAACCATTTGTTAGTAATAAACATAACGTGAAATATTGGGGACCAAAAAGAAGCAAAGCTTGTAAAACATTTAGTTCCCATGCAGGGGTAATTGTGATTAGTGAGTCGACCATGACACGTTATTATTTTATTATTTTATTATAGTATTCTATAGTTTGTCGCTTCTATTATTATTCCTATTATTATTTATTCCGCATTTCAAACAAAGTACAGTGTAACGGTACAAAATGAACAGTGAATTTACAAAACAAAACATAAAAAGCACCCCTGCTGAGTTTCTCCAAGCTGCCTGGCAGGAGGTCTTTCCTACTAACTTGGGGAGGCCACCAGGAAAGCCTTGTGCATAAATATTTCAACTTTGTAATATATTATTGTATCGGTCTAACACATGGAATTCCTAAAAAATGATCAATACATAATAAAAACATGTTTTTTTCTTTTTAACATCAACATTTGAAAGCATTAACATACTGTATATACATCATAGAACACAATTAAAGAAAGGGCAAGTGAGTGGATAGCGAAGATGTGAAAGGAGAGAGGCCGTAGGAGAGAAGGATATAAGACAAAAGAGCTACATGTATAATACATTATAGGTAAATTTGAAATCTTTTACTTTTACTTATGGCAAGAATGTACAAACATATCGGGAGCAAACTACTAATCAAGGCAAGATAATAATTATTAATTGTATTGCATCAAGTATTGAGATTCCTATCAATTAATAATTGTATCAATAAACCATTTCATAATGTCGAATTATATTAGGTGCACCTATCACCATTACTATAAGTATCGTTATTATTATTATTATTATCTATATTCATTATTTCGTTCTACAGCGTGGGTGACTGATTTAAAATGAAACAACACAATCTCTATAGAGTACAGAAGCCATGATGTCATAAAAACCCCTTTTCGATTTTTTTTTTATTTGAACTCCACTTTCCGTAAGAGCATTAATAATAATGTCCAAATACCGATAATCAATTGAATATAATTATTACGTATTGGCTGAGATATGCCCATCCGAATGAAATTTGCTTCAATGAGCAATCAGTGTTATAGTGCACTGGGGTGGTATTCTGTAAGTTCATCCTAGAGTTGCTCTTAGAAGTTGCTCTTAAGATCAACTCTAAGAGCTCCCTAAGATGTGCCTAAGTGGTATTCTGTAAGTTGCTCTTAGGACGATCTTAGCATGAATAATGAATAATTAATTAGCTCATAAATATTCATGAGCCACGCCCATTAATAACCATTCGACCAATCATCGTCTTTGTTTTCATTGATGAACAACTAATCATTTTGCAGAATAGACCGCTTCTGTAATGTATGCAAATAATATGCGTATGACGTAAGACTCTCCGTTGGCAAGCTGAACAATAGTAACTAGGTCCGGCAAGCTAGGTTTGCCGGAGCTTGCCGGACATAGTTACTATTGTTAAGCTTGCCAACGGGGAGTCTGACGTCCTACGCATAATATTTGCATACATTACAGAAGCGGTCTATTGTCAAGTAGATACCACGTGGCCACATCACGATTGATTGATTGATTGATTGATTGATTGATTGATTGATTGATTGATTGATTGATTGATTGATTGATTGATTGATTGATTGATTGAATGATTGATTGATTGATTGATTGAGTGATTGATTGAGTGATTGATTGATTGATTGATTGATTGATTGATTGATTGATTGATTGATTGATTGATTTGGTTCATATCGTTCATGGATATTCTTTTTTCACAGTGTTGCAAAGTATATTACAGTACTACAACATATCTTTTAACAGTATGACATTATAACAGCAATCATATTACTCATTTAAACAAACTTCAGTTAATAAAGAAATGTGTAATTGAACAAACTCTCATAGAAAATAAATATAAGTTTAAGCGTCCTTTATTTCCTTGAGATGGAATTAAGATGTAATTGAGATGTAATTGAGATGTAATAATATCTGCTTATCTATAAGTGTTTGAAGAAAATATTTGTTCATATTTATTTTTACATGTTTTAAATACGGACACGTATACAATTTATTGCTCAAACTCTCAAGGAGCAATAATAAAAACGTGCATTTATGAAGTAAATTTCAGTCAATCATTATGTTACTGAGCAATATTATAGATGGTACATGAAAGTGTGTTGCGCGCATCGTGCGCGCACCGACAGCGCGCAATAAGTAATTTGCGCGCAAAATATGCTTATGCCTTAGCAACTGTGTACCCCATATAATTAATTATGAATTTAAACAAACCAACCCGTTTATAAACGGGTTTGTTTGTTTAATCATATCATAATTATATGGTGTACCCACTGTACCACACCTAGTAACAGAATAATTCGTCCAAAATTGCATTAATGTCAACTGCAGTCAAACATGTCATCAAAGTGCGTTGCGAAAATGCAACGAAAGTTGTAGATAGGAGCATCATAGAGGGAGAATTTTCTTCTACTTTTTAAAATTGACCTTTGCGATTTAGCTACTCCTGCCGCCGCCAAAGTTGATATAACAATAATTCGTCGGCCATTTTGATCACGCGTTCTAAAAACAACAAAAAAGTAAGTCCACCCCCCCCCCCCCCCCCCAAATCAAAATAGCGTAAAAAAAAGTTTTTAGCAAAATAACTTGGCAGAAATGTTTCTACACTTATTGGCTAACTTCTCTGTGAAAATGAGATTGATCCGTCAAATCATGCATGAGTGAGCACACATTAAAGGCAAAATTGTCTCTTTTCAAAAGTCACAAGAGTCAAAATGTTACTCACTCATGCATGACTTGACGGACCAATTTAATGTTAAAACAGAAGTTAGTCAATACAGTCAATATAGGACTTCCTATTTTTGTTGTGTTTAATTCAAACTAAGACTGGTTGTAGGCAGTCTTAAGATAAGATCAAAAAGTTGCTCTTATCTTCATCTACAGAATACCTCTTATCTTAGGATGCTTATTTGCATATATTTGCATACATTTACATATTCGAAAAGTTGCTCTTAAGTTAAGAGCAACTTTTCAGAGTTGGTCTTAAGAGCAACTCTAAGAGCAACTTACAGAATACCAAAGTTGCTCTTAAGATCAACTTCACCTCCTAAGATCCTTACAGAATACCACCCCGGGTTCCTAATTTTAGGAACCAGTGCACTATAACACTGATTTGCCTATTGACAAAAAAATCATTCGGATGGGCATATCTCAGCCAATACGTAACATATGCAATTGATTTTCGGTATTTAGACATTATTTGCTATGCTCTTTCTGAAAATGAAGTTCAAATTTGAAAACTCTAAAGAAAATGTTTATGACATCATTTATGAAATCACACTTCACCACTCTATAATAATATTGCTATCTTTTTTTATCTTACAAACTATTTCACAACAAAATGTATCAATTTCAAAATAGTTGATTTTCCAAAAATTGCTTTTAGTGAGAGGTAAGGCCTAACCTGCATACCATCAATAACTCAAGTAATTAAGTGTCAAAATAATTATATCATTGAAATGTACATAAAGAGTAAAATAATTAAATACTTTTCTAATGAGTATATATACCATACGTCGTACAACATTTATAAATGTATATCAAAATAAGTGGTGTATTACATTTCAAATTCATTGTAATACAACAAAACAAATCCTAATTTGTATTTTCTCAATTAAAATATATTTCATTTTAGCAGGACACAAACAATATTAACAAACAAAGGGTATTATTATAAATCGCATGTTTAATTAACTACAATCGTCACACTAATTCAAACAAGGTAATATTAAAATGTACAAAAAGAGAACCTAGTTATTGAAAGCTTATTATGATATTTAATGTGGTACTAAATTTAAGATTTAAAACAAAAATCATACGATAACGGAAATCATTACTTCTAGTATCGCATTTATCGATATTAAGCTTAATCTATACAAAGTACTACATCAAAAAAAAACTTATCTTACAATATTATAATCATGTATTACGCACTAATGATAATTAATAGGTTTAACCTAATCAGTACAACCATCAATAACGTGAATAATATAACAAGTAGCAGTCAGATAGGAACCCATTACAAATTCCTTCATAATAATAAAATACATTAAAACTTTCCTAAAGAAATGCATGTACACCATTAATCCTCACCATCTTAGGCATTAAATGTTACTGTGTGGATATGAACGATCTTTTTAGCTGGCGTGAAAAGGATGATAATGGGGATAGAACAGCCGCATCCCTGACTGATTGGGGTAGGGAATTCCAAGTTCTGGGGAATCTACAACTTGGGGATAAAAAAAATCAAACCTGCCTTCTTGAGGGGAGGTGTTTGAATGTGAGAAGGTTAGGGTGCCGATCATTAACTTGTAAGGTTTCAAAAATTGCTTCACACTTGACAGTACCAGACAAACACTGCATCACATAATTATGCACATAAGACACATTCCCTTCTTGACTATAGTGTGGTCCAGTGAAGCTGAGAAAGGCGTTCTTCGTATGACATCTCACATCTTCTTTGATGTAGTGCCATTCTGGTTGTAGCTCTTTGAACCTGTTCAAGCTTATGTTCTTGGGCTGCAGTGTGAGGGTGCCAAACAGGAGCGCCATATTCCAATATAGGTAGTACCAACGATCTACAGTATACAGACGAAAACGTGCTTGTGTAGAGGCCCCCGTGTAATGGTTCGAATAAAGCCAATAAGCCTATCAGCACGAGCTACAGCAGAGTCTACATTAAAATTCCACTTAAGATCAGAGGAAATTAGTATACCAAGGTATTTGTGAGAGGGTATGTGTGTTAGTTGTTCATTATTCATTGTGTAAGTTGGGTATTGTTCAAGTATTCCCTTTCGAGCAATGTGCATCATGGTTGTTTTTGTTGTGTTGAGTGTCATCTGGTTTGAAGTACACCAGTCATGGATTCTGTCTAGATCTGCCTGAAGTCTTTCCTCGTCAGCAGATGAATGGATAGTCCTGTAAACTAGAATATCATCTGCAAAACTGACAATGTCAGATTGAATGGAGTGGGCCGCCCTATTCACAAACAAATTCAAGAGACAAGGGCAAAACCTACAGACACGGGCCCCGTTGCAGAAAGAAATACAATCGATTGTAAGTTACAACTGATAGTAAGTCAGAAAATGTGCGCGGTTCAACCAATCAGACAGTGCGCGTTTAGAATACATGATCTGACTTACAATTCATTGTAACTTACAATCGATTGTATCGCTTTCTGAAACGGGGCCGATATCATCAATTGAAGCTTGTTTATACATTTAACAGTATTCAGTTCATACTTTGTTTTACTTGTACATGTAAGTAACTTAAACGAGAGAGATATTTATAATAATTATATCTAGACACAGTGTATGGCGGTTGAATACTACGTGTTAATTTTGGCACAACATTTATACTACCCGGAGGATGTTTCTCGAAGATTCCAAGATGAACTTAACTCTAAGTTGGAACTAACATCTTTGGAAAGGCGTTATTTTCTTTGTAAAATTGTTGAAACAGACACCTTTAAAATGCATACATTTTGATAAAAATCAGTAATATTTCTTATTAGCAATGAGCCTTGAAGTTGTTGATTTTAGTTGGAAGTCTCACATACTTGCATTTTTGTTCTTATGAATAATTATGTTTTAATCCAAGAGTACATAATTATGGCTACTATACTTTTAAGTCTAACTTAGAATTTAAGTTCAACTTAGGATCTTTGTGAAACGCTCCCCTGGAATGTAATACATAACCATCATTTAATCAGATCTATCGATTGCATATAAGATGCTTCTCAATCCTAAACATTTTAGGATTGAGAAGCATCTTATATCAATTTGTTTAAACACACAGGTTCCATAATGTCCTTCAATGCAACATTTCAAAAAAGAAACAAGCAATACTCTCGATACGAAATTAAAACCAAGATGATCCTCTCTGTTACTCTCAAAGCCAATTAAGCTAACAATTGCTGGATTTAAAATCATCTATAACTAGCCTGGTAGAATGCTTCACCGCTCTCACGCGTAGAGTAAAATACAACTATATAGTCATAATTATCATGATAAAACTGGTCATGCAGAACCTAATCAGGACTGTTAGTTCAAATCTCATCAGAGGCGACAAAATCTTGGAGAATGTTGTTTACATTTTAACCTGGTATGGTTCAAGTTATTGTGATACCTGACATCCTTAGCAAATCTGTTACAATCTGTTACACTTTAATAATAATATATAATAATAATTGCATTTATATGGCGCTTTATACAAGCGTATCTAAGACTTGGCTCTGTGGTTGAGTTGTAATAGCGAGCTGGATCGCCTCGTTCTCAGACTGGAGTTGCGATAAGGCGCCCTCAAAGTGGTAGAACGGATATATGGGGGTGAAGGTGGAGGGTCCGAGGTCCCCCTCCTGTTGGGGCATTCGCTGGGGGCCGCCCGCGGCCGCCTCATAGCTCAGAGGGGGCAGAAGGTCATCTACAAAGGGGCGGAAGAAAAAAAGAAAATAACATTTTTATTGCGAATCATAACGCCTGTGTGTGTATATATACATGTATACGTGGACGTGGTGTGGCAAGATTGGTGGAGCGCGCGCTTTCCGATCTCGAGATCCCGGATTCAAACCCAGTCCACTCCGTTTTCCTTTAGCAAGACAGTAAATCCACATTGCTGCTACCCAGGTGTATATGGGGGACCCGGTAGGAGTGGGACGTGTATGCAATTGTATTTGTATACCGTCAAGTGCGCCATATGGCTGCCAGAATACATTGCTCACAAGGGAGCAGAAAGTGCACGTCATGTGCGGATCGATTATAAGTGTGTGTTTGATGACCGGGGTAATAATGTAAAGCGCTTAGAGATGATTATCAATCATATTAGGCGCTATATAAATCGCAAATATTATTATTATCATTATACGTATAGAAATAGTCATATTGATATTGTCTTGCTGTGCTTTTAAAGGGATAGTTGAGAGTACAGTTTTGTCAAACTGAATTTGAGTAACCAAAACCTGCACCATTACATTACAAACTAACAATAATAAGTCCACCATGCTCGAAAGAAATACAAAATTACAAATGACTAAGTAAAAATCCTTATCATTAGAAAGGAGCCGTTAAAACTCAAAAGGTCACTCTCTCAAAACTTATTGGTTTCATCCATTTTAAATAAATGATTGTGCATGTGATGTTTTGTTGAGATAGCGATTCGATAGAGACATGCTTACGGATATTTCAGCCATTTCTGAACCGATTTTGATCAAAACAAATTTATTCTGTCATTAAAATGTTATGCTCTATCAAATTTGACACCCAGTGTCACTTGTGTAGCGCCCTCTATGCCAAAACTCATCTATCCCTTTAACAAACATTTCGAGAAGAACTAATGTGCTTGGAGGAGGTAGGTCATGTAGCTCGGAGAGGCAAAATGGCCTTTTTACATTGATATTTGTTATTGATTTAAGAAGAATTCTTAACAAATCTAACCAAGCAAATCATTATCTGCTTAGGTGCGGGTTCAATTCATTGTTCATTAACCATGTTAACGGAAATGTAATTATAACGTTTCACACATTTCAATACACACGATAACGTTGTATAAATATTATTGCACCAATACATTCCATTATGTAATAAGATTTCTGGCGTTGTAGTATAAAATATTATTACATTTCTTTGCCTATATCCAACAAAGTGAAAAGACCGTACCTTGTCCGAGGGGATTATACACATAAGGTTGATATCCCGAAGTATCCTGCAACGGCAAGTCAGCCACTGGACCTTGTGGCCTCTCTGGGTGGACCTTGTTTGATGCGGATATCGGAAGGGGATGTTGGGGCGGGGCAGGTCGTGGAATCGCACCAGATGATTGAGGTTGAAGCGCTTGTCCATTTGGTGGCGGTTGTCTTTGTGTTTGACCTTGTGGTGTTGGATATCCTTGTGCTTGACATTGAGGTGGCGTGTATCCTTGAGGCTGACCGTGTGGTTGGGCGTAACCTTGTGGTTGACTTTGAATTGGAGGTTGACCTTGTGGTTGACCTTGTGGTTGACCTTGATATGGCGGGTAACCTTGTAGCTGAGCTTGAGGTGCCGCGTAACCTTGAGGTGCCGCGTAACCTTGCGGATGACTTTGAGGTGTAGGGTACCCTTGTGGAGGGGGACAATTAGCCTGTTGCTGGCCAGGAGGCGGATGAACCGGTGCGGTGGGTCTTGGCGGAGCACGGTTGGCAGCGAAGACTGGTATCGTTCCGATAACGATTGGGAACAGCAACTCGGCATCGAATGGAGTGCCCGACACATCGGCCACGATCTAAGATAAATGGAAGTGACCGAAAGTAAATCATTAGATTCAGGGTCGTTGCAAGGAATAGCCCAAAATGGGGATCTAAAGATATAATTATAGGGCAACAAATCAAACGAGGAGGATAGATAAGAGTGACAAATATAGCAATTTAATGTTCTGTATTACTTGTAGCCCTCGTATGATGACGACGTCACATGAGGGTAAATAGTTTATACAGGGGGCAATGAACCCCTCTTTTTCTTAGCTTTTCCGTTAACAATACCATTCAATTCGTTCCAATATGTAACTTGAACAAATCAATCAATCCATATGTTTGTACGCACTGTAAGCGACGATTGTTTAATGCGGTAATACGATCATCGTGGTACCATCTTCTGATGAGCGCAAGCGATTACTGTATGCAGAATCATAATGCGCGCGCGCGCTGCGTCGCAAACCGCTCGGCCACTAGTTAAATATACATGATGAGATCACATTATTTCGTATCAACATAATCACACACCTACCTGAATATAATAATACAGTTTGATATTGGGACAATTGTCGTAATTGTTGGGAGGCACCGGTGGAATCAGCATCGGTCTATCAGCGTACATAAAGGATCTATTTGGTCCACATCCGTCGAGCTTTACCATGGCAACCGTCTTAGCGACGATATACGTATGGACGGAGCCTTCGTGTCTAGCAGACAACGCTGCTTTCTGGTTTGTGAGAAATAGATAATAATAACAATAATAATGAGTCTAAACAAATGAAAAAGTTTGCGGTTTAGAAAAAATTGAAGCATGCAAAGAATTGCCCAAAACACTAAAATCGTTAAAGGGACATTCCCTCTTTTGCAAGCCAAATTTCAAAAGTTGCGAGGTTATTGTCTTATGTGAAAGAAAATGTCATTTAAC
>JBAMJV010011762.1:30000-39656 GCA_037951105.1 Echinarachnius parma
AGTCGGTGAGGCCAAGACGAAAGGGGGCAAGTTCTGGTTTGGCAGATTAAAGCTGAACGGGAAATTGTGGTCTCCAGCGGGGAGGACGACTCGGTTGCCAGAGCTTGAAGCACTGCCTGGTGAGCCATAAATCAAACAAATGCGCTACCTTCAGCTTTTGATTTTATGTTTTTTTTTTTAATCAATCGGTTCATAAAATAACATAACATAACTTCAAAATGAGGAGCTCCTTAAAGTGACAATTAAATCTTGAACATAATAAACATGGTACGGTTGAACAATGGAAGTACAGTATTACACAGACGATAAACATTTAACACCGAGATAAACAAAGTTATACAAAATGCTAAGATTAAAATGCAATAACATATTTTAAATAGCCCTACATACATTTTCTTATGTGCCAGTCTCAAAATTTTACTTACATATCAATCATTAAAAGAAAGAAAAAACAACTTTTAAAATATAAATAACTGTGCACCTATATGAATATTAGTTAAGTTGGGATGCATAAGAAATAATTACTAGGGGAGGGGGTGATTTCATCCTAAGCACCGTCAATTTTCACTAGACTCGCCATTGGTCTCTTCGTTGTAATATCACATATTGTCAAAACTCCTATGGGAGTTGTTATGTCTTCGCTTTTAAAACTATTTGAATATGAAGTGTTTTTCTTCTTTTACTGTACCTTCGCCGCAAAGCACTGACTGCAGATGGAAGAAGGTCTCAATCCATTTGTACTCCACCGTACTCTTGCCATCACTCTCCATCCAATGCGTGTGCGACGTACCACTGCACTCGATTTTGATGGCTATTTTTAAAAGTCAAATCCGATATAAAACCCCTCAAAAAAAGTTCGGAAACTCAAGTTTGATCGATCATATCTCTCGTATTTTTTAATAAGAATACTCGAAATCGGTGACACAATAAAGCCTCATTATATACCTTTCAAACGGTGCATTATGTGTAGTGATTATGCAATTGGGGCGATTGCAGTAGCCCAGAGAATAGGGGGAGGCAGGAAGTGAAATGTCGCAAAATGACCCTAATTCATTTAATTTACGAGTGCATGACTGTGTTGACCAGTTTTCTAAAGATTACCATTCTATTGAATACTGCCACCCTTTCCATTCATCAAAATTGTTAAATTTGATACCATTTTAATGGAAATTATCTCTTCATTACGATGGCATATTAATCGTAAGGATTATGCAAATGGGGTGTGTGCAGCGAACCGGAATATGGAGATGGGTCGAGTGCGAAATCAGACAAAAAGATATGGAGTTGACAACAAATCAGAGCGTTGCATTTTTTTCGAGCTTTTGGGAGGATTTTTTAGCATTTCAAATAAAATATTCATGATTTAAACTGATATCAACGGAAAGCCCAACAACTCTTCTGTATGAAAATGTAAAATTTATAATGATTTTAGCAAAGGGCGGCTGCAGGGAGATAAATGTGGGGGAGCCTCAAAAGTGACCCATTTTGAAACGCTCTGATTTCAAGGCACAACTGAGTCACTATTCATGCGTTTTCAATTGAATTCTTCTCATTCATGGCCAACTCATTCAAGTCGCATAACATCCTCTACACAATGGTAAAAGATACCGACACCAAATCAGAGCGTTTTGGAATGGGTCACTTTTGAGGCTCCCCCACATTCATCTCCCTGCAGCCGCCCTTTACAAAAATCATTATAAATTTCACATTTTCATACAGAAGAGTTGTTGGGCTTTCCGTTGATATCAAATTTGATCATGAATATTTTATTTGAAATGCTAAAAGATCCTCCCAAAAGCTCGAAAAAAAGTGCAACGCTCTGATTTTTTGTCAACTCCATATCTTTTTGTCTGATTTCACACTCGACCCATCTCCATATTCCGGTTCGCTGCACACACCCCATTTGCATAATCCTTACGATTAATATGCCATCGTAATGAAGAGATAATTTCCATTAAAATGGTATCAAATTCAACAATTTTGATGAATGGAAAGGATGGCAGTATTCAATAGAATGTTAACCTTTAGAAAACTGGTCAACACAGTCATGCACTCGTAAATTAAATGAATTAGGGCCAGTTTGCGACATTTCACTTCCTGCCTCCCCCTATTCTCTAGGCTACTGCAATCGCCCGAATTGCATAATCACTACACATAATGCACCGTTTGAAAGGTATATAATGATGCTTTACTGTGACACCAATTTCGAATATGCTTATTAAAAAATACGAGAGATATGATCGATCAAACTTGAGTTTCCGAACTTTTTTTGAGGGGCTTATAACATTATTACATTTAGATATTATTTCTATCGAAAATTGTAATAGTATGGTTCTTGATAGGAAAATAATAACAATAATACACATTAATATTACGACTACTACTACTACTACTACTACTACTACTACTACTACTACTACTACTACTACTACTACTACTACTACTTCTTCTTCTTCTTCTTCTACTCAACCGCCCCCCCCCCCCCCCCCCCCCCACGGCCGTTGACCAAAAATGACTGTTTTGGGGGGTTTGAACCCCCACCCCCTTTTCAACCGATTGCCGCTCTCAAGATACCCGATGTTGACCTCCGGAATGACGTATTTTACAGATGTTGACGGATTTTTAGCTCACATGTAAGGCTGCTTAGTATTTGAATCCTGTTTCTATCACTTGGCTAGGTGGTTAAGTAGCACCAAGTCCATTATTCTTCTTCTAGTCAACTCTGGCCCCATTTTAGGAATTACGTAGGTCTTTGGTAGTTCCAAAGACCCTATATTTTGTGCTTGTAGTCAGCTCTTAAGACCCCCATTTCAGGGTTCCCTGAGGAACACCCCCGTCAAAAAATAATTCGAGTGTCCCCCCCCCCCCCCCCCGGTATTGTTATTACACACACATACGCACACACACACACACACACACACACACACACACACACGCGCGCACACACACACACACACACACACACACACACACAACACACACACACACACACACACACACACACACACACACACACACACACACACACACACACACACGCACACACATACAATACATGCGAGGCAACATGATCCTTTTGTTCTTGCACTGTAGAATGCAAACTACATGATTGTATGACCAACAATGATGGTAACATTACTCATTTACTTCTCAATCTGCACTGCATCACCCTCAAAAGCCATAACTTCGTTGTGCTCCTAAATTCTGAATATACACTTTCTGACGCGCATGCGCACTGAAAACATGCACCATATAACATCATGCTCCATGACTCATGAAAGTCTCCAATTCATCGTTATTATTAAATAGCTAGTACAAACTACATAACTGGTACACGTATGTAAGATGAAAGGAATCACTTCTGTATTGTTCACAAAACATTGTAAGATTGAACTTAGTTAAAATGTATCTGTCAAAACAATGCAACAACAATTTAGCTTAGACAAGGTTAGCAATCGTACACAATGGGTGATGCGAGAGGGCGCTATAACATGAATGTTAGACTGGGCCAAGTCCTGCAATTGGGTCAATCTTACATTCTCTAGATTTCACTCACTCAATTTTAGAACTTCGGGGGGGGGGGGGATTAAGGTTTAACTTTTATACACAAGATGGGCCCATGTATAATCAACAGTATAAGCATTTCCCATGTTTAACTCAATTTGGCCCAAAATTGGACTTAGATCGTTTTTATAATTAGGTATTCAATTAGCACCCTCAACACATTAAACAAAATCGCACTTTTCACGCGCTCAGTCGGGGTATGAAGTACTTAAAGGGATAGGGTAGGTGTAGGGAATTGGAGACCGTAGGGAATTGGAGACCACCAAGCTTGAACCCATCACTGTCTGTCCGTGTTGGCTCCAATATTGCTATAGGGCCATCTGTGGCCTTTAACAACACACTACTGCATATATCCAATTCATTTGAAGACTACAATGCGTTCTTTCTCCGAGGAAAATTGGCAAAATTTACCAAGTTAAGCAATTTTGATCGTAAAATTTTGCTCTGATATAACAAACACAATATTCACTGAATGTTTTGGTGTATGCAGATATTTAGGGGTGGCTCTTAAAAGTAGTTTAAAAGGAAGTTTATGAAGTGTGCCAACCTCACAGAAAACCTTATGGCCATTGTGTGTTGTGAATGGGTGTTGCAATGCCACATTATGAAATGGTGTCTGATCAGAACAGTATGTAGGCAATGGGGACACCAGGTCCCAATGATGGGGGTCGTTTCATGTTGAAAGGCGCTATCATGAAAACATATTTGGTTGTTCGTGTCACCATTCTAATTTGAATGCATTTCATTTTAAGAAGTTGTTTCTATGCTGTGAGTTTTGATCAATGTAAAAGTCACATTGCCAGAACATTATTCTGAAAGTATTTAAACATAATTTTAAAGCACCTGTATTACTGTAAACAAAAAACTACAGAAATATTTTGGGCCACATTGTTTTAAAATCGTTTCAAAATTACAGTAAGTTCATTGGCTGCAGGTATCTCTTTCAAAAAGTGTTTGAACTAACTATAAACAATCCAATTTTCATTCAAATTGTATTTAAAATGTTCTTGATTTGTAACTGTCTCTTATTACCTACACATGTAGGTAATGAGAGACCTTTGGTGATGACGTCATTAATCATTGTTATCTTATTAATCAGTTACATCATGACCACAATTTTGTTACCACATAAAGAGAAGGGTTACTGACAGAGAATACTAAACTTTATGTCTGTACAACCTTTTTTCCATGTTAATGTACAATTATCGCCAATGTGCTTAAGGGTCTCCCATACCCCCCCCTACCCTAGCCCCTCTTTTGAAAGCCAAATTTCAAAAGTTACGAGGTTATCTACCACGACCTATTCAATAGCCATGCCTGAAAAAACTTCGGGCTTGAAAATCTCTTTTTCGTGGAGTTATCCGACCCTAAAACTAATAACCACCATCGTCCAACGGTTAATTGTGTATTATATGTGTATTCACCCGGTGAGTAAGTTCGTACACGGATTTCACGCCTAATCTTAATGGGCATAATGTCCTTACGTCGCTAAAACATCCACCAAAGGAAAGCCATCCCATCATTTCGCCCGCTAGAATGCGTCCTCTCATCATTATCACACCTAACCGTGAAGAGGCCTGCGAGGATAATTGATGATAGGTATGCTCTCAATTATCATGATTATACTTTTGTGGTAAGATACATCATTTTGTTAATTCGCAGCAATCAATTTGTTTGGGGCGTGCGGTAGTACGATGAATGATAATACTGTAAACCGCTTGGCTGGCGAATATGAAAGGTAGGTAATTTGTGATGTGGTTGTTTAACGCTGACATAATCAATCCATATGTTCCATTGTATTCCCCTCCAAAAATACCGTTTACCACACCACAAACTTTACTGAAATAAAATGTCCTTAGCCTAATTATTAAATAATTTCCCAAACTGGAATTATGCATGTCAATTGGGTCACGCATCTTTGTTGTTTGAAAGGTTATACAATTTTACATTGAACTTATATTTTTGAGTATTAGTCATTACAGAAAATGCTCAAGAGAACAGCTATTTTACAAACTAAATTTCATCCCATTTCTGTCAAGTGGTAATATAACTGTCCATTAACCATGTCCATCAATCATTCTAAATACAGACAATAAATAGTTGTTTAACAAACACTTTCGTTTGAATACATTATGAATCTGCTCTGGTTAAAATAGTCTTTACGAAGCACTTCAATGTAGCGAATGACGCATTAACTGTCCCATGATCGTAAGCTGAAATATTTAAACTAACTTGTTACCACATAGTAATGGATAGTAAAGTTTTCTGGATTTGAGGGCGCTTCAACAAAGTATTTTTTATCTTATTTTTAGAGCAAGAGGAAAAACTAAGAGTATGAATGGCAATAAGCAAATAAACTGTTTGTTGCATCTAAAATCGTTCGGAAACGACTGATATTATCCATAAATATCTTTTATTTCAATTAAAGGTAGCGGGGACATACTATAAGTCTACTATAGTAAAACCTTCATATTCGTGAAGACGTACTAAAGGGTCGTTTAAATGTTATTCTTATTTCGCTATTTTGAACACAGACATAGGAGGTTTTGTTGTTGAAAGATGTATTAATCTATACAAAAGAAAACAGATAAGAGAATGGCATAGAGGAGGAATAGCTCAAATCAAGTGTTTCATGAGTTAATGATTTAATTTCTCTATTTAATCATTCATTTTCTCACGCCCTTTCTAATGTTTGCAAAACTAAGATATATAATTCCCTTTCACTTTTATTCATTCATTATCTATTTCGTTTAGTTAAAACATGAAAGGAAACAAGCTATCCACATTCTTAAAAGATATTTTTGTGCGAGAACACAATGAACAGCTTTCGTATTTGTAAAGCAATGAACACAATTGACAACGCGTCCTCCTTACACAACCTGGAGGGAGGGACATCTGAACATGATTTACCAAGATCCCCAAGAATTACCAAGATCAATATATCTTTCAACAACAAAAACCTCACACGAGTACACACCATTGATGTAACGGTATGCAGAGAATTTGAATTAATTTGTTAGTTGCCCTGACAGTTGTGAGCAAAATAGTTCCATTCATATGAGTGCCAAGAGCATCCAAGTGTCAAACTTGGAAGAAACAGACCCATGACATGATTTACAAAGATCCACCATTCTCCATGATTACTGAAACAAATCGAATATAATAATAGTAATGATAATAATAATAACAATTATGGTTTTCTGCAAGATGTAGGTAATTAGTTATAGTTTCATACCCTGAAAAAAAACCTTACGATTGATCCACTATCTTTAAAGTTATCGTTGCAGAGAAAGTCCGATTATAATTATTTTGGGGGACATACGGTACATGAACTTAAGGTTTGATGTCCAAGTTAAACAAGTATATACTTGTCCTCAAAACATATACGGGCACACATCCAATGTTTATCTGGCTAGCATTTACTTCGCCTATACATGAAGTAGCTATAATATATGAGTATTACATGTAAGTAGTAATTTAGTATATATACACACTAAAGAAAAAGAGGTTCTATTCAGCAGCTTTAAAGGCCCCGGAGCTTGCGACAGTAGCGACACCCTTGTTGGTGCCGTGAGCACCCTTTTCAAATGGTTCTCACAGGCACCCTTTAGCACATTTCCGCTAACAATGGAGCCAATTAGCACCATTTAGAATGAACGACAAATGGGTGGCATTGCCACCCCCAATATTTAGTGCCACCCCTGTTCCGCCGCCCCTGAATATTACTACTACTAGTACTCCTACTACTGCTGCTGCTTCTTCTACTTCTACTATTACAACTACACATTTTGTACAATAGTAATTCAGGTTTGTCAGATATAAGTTATACAATAATACATCTTCTAACCACTTACCACGGATGTCTCCTTTCTCTTCATTGACCTTTATCCTCACTTCTCCATTATCCTCTCTCCAGGAGCGAAAACATCCTTCCCATCTCTCGGAGAAGGATTTGAAAGACAGTTAATTTACCCATCCTTAGAAATGTAAAGATGCTCTCGAGATGTGGTCATGGTGGTGTTATAGCCTACACGAGGTCTTTGCAGATGTCATGAACATAAATCAAAATGTCTGATGGATTGATAATATACTTACTTGAGTGGAGAAAGGTGTGAAGAACTATGTCAAGTCTTCAGACATTTTGGCCCGGATTCACAAAGCAGGTTTGTAGGACGGTTTGTACAAACCATGGTTTATCCTCATGGTCTTACCTCGAATGGCAGTGCCATTTGTAAAACTGCATAATACATAAATAAAATAATGTAAACTCCTTTACCTTGTTACACATGTTGATGGTACCCATTTACCAAAATCAACCCATATAAAATGTTTGTCTTCCTTACATGGTGCAATTAGCCTGGCTAAGAAAGCACTAACAGTCACTCTCATTAGAATCCCTAGCCAATTGTTTAACCTTGTACTACGGCCGCACTCCAAGATGTAGACCCATGGATAAAACCATGGTAATGTACAAACACTCCTACAACCATACTAGAGCCTACCGGAATGTTAGCGTAACAATAACGGAGTCGACCGAAGAAAATTGGCTGAAGCAATCGAAGAAAAACAGTGCGCCGACGCTGTCGTCCACCCTATAATCTCCAGAGGCAGGTTCTTGCAAATTTTGCGAAGATAAAATGCCACATTTTGTCATGAAGCTGTGCAATCGCGAAACAGACGTAACGCCAAAATTTAGCAAACGCTGAATAATAAAACAATAAACAGATATCTCAAGCTAACCTAATCTACCGATGTAAACTAGGTACTGATCTATTTCGACTAAGGTATCACATAATAAAGCTTACCTACCCCAACCCTGCGCTGTTGAAATTAATGCGAAATAATCCGCACACATGCAGTTCGATTGTTTCTATATTTGACCAAACCGTATTTTTTATCGTCAAGAAACGACAGTCAAAATACAGGCAATTACCGCAATACAATGTAAAAGCCGTATATATATGTCATACACTCACCATTGTATTCAGGGGCGTGTGGTGTGTGTGGTGTGTGTGTGTGTGTGTGTATGTATGTGTGTGTATCTGTATACGAGAGTGCCCATCGTCAAGCCTGTAGCCCCCTTTGGGGGGGGGGGGGGTGTGTGTTGGGTGCGAACGCCCCCCTCCCACCTCCCCAATTCATAAGGTCCACTTTGTGACGGTCTCGAGGCCACTTTTTAATTGTCTCGACCAACTTGAAATAACAATTGGTCTCTCCCCCCCCCCCCCCCCCCCCTCTCCCTCCCCCACTGATAGGACTTTCAACCAATTGCCTCGGTCTCGAAATTTGTTCGCAGGCAGTCTCGGCCGGGAACATTTTTGGCGACGGACCCCTCCCCCCCCCCCCCCCCCCCCCCCCCCCCTCCACCCACTGAGAGGACTTTCAACAAATTCTTCTTGGTCTCGAAATATTTCGGCAGGTGGTCTCGGCCGCGAAAAAAAAATCATCCCTCCCCTCCCCTCCCCCCCCCCCCCCCCTCCCCACGCTGTAAGAATATTTCTACCCCACTGATTGTATTGTATTCGCGTCCAAGGCAACGAGGAGAGAGTTGTACCCTCATTGGTTGTACGTGCATGTGCGCCACATTACGTTGATGAGTTCAATTGCTCTGTACATAGACGCGAGCCAGTTTACACTACTCAGTGCAGGTCGTTTACATTGGTCAGTGCGGGCCCGTTTACACTGGTCCAAAACCATACTACGGTCAAACCTGTATAGTGACCACCTTCGGGAAAACAGAACAGTTACCACCGTAGAGAGGTGAACAATTTTTCTTTTTCTTTGCAGGGGATCGTGGTGGCCACTAACTATAGACAGGTTGGATGCTATATAGACAGGTGGCCGCTGACACAAGTTTGACTATATATGTGGACGTGGTGTGGCAATCGTGAGATCCCGAGTTCAAACCCTGCCCACCGCGTCTGTCCGCGTCTGTCCGCGAGACACAATATCCACAATTGTTGCTGTCTACCCAGCTTTATTAGGACCCGGCAGGAGGTGAAAGCGTTTATACTCTTCTCAATGCCCATGAGCCGCTTGGAGGAATGCTCCTCAGGGAGTGGCGATGGTGCGCACAATGAGTGCTAGTTTGC
>JBAMJV010011763.1:0-51283 GCA_037951105.1 Echinarachnius parma
TGCATCTTATTCTGCATAGTACTTGTGAAAAGCGACGTGTTTTAAGTAGTTTTAGAGGCAACACAAATGTAGTCGAATTAAAGGACCTAAAGAATAAATGTACTTTGACACTTATTCCATAGCTGATGACTTGAAACATAGGTCTGCCGAAAATAATTCCATGAAAATAAACACAGTAGTGATTTAATACTAGTTTTCTGATGCCAAAATCTTATTTAGCAGCCAGTTTACGCCCCACCCACATTTATGGTCCGGAATCGGCAGCGTAACGACATGTGATTGACAATTCATTCGCTTACGTCATGACGCGTCATCACCAGAATTTAGTTCATTAGTACGTTCTTTAGATGACGTCACATTTTGGCGATTTAAAAGGGGCGTTCCCATGACAATTAGATAATTGTTAATCACCCCAAAATTGATTGATTTCATGAGAAATGACTGTCAATTTTTTTTTCTTCGGGAAAAAATTGATATAGAGAGCCGAATTGTGAAAATTAGGCCATCTAGACGCAGCGGCTGTAGTTCCTTTAACTGTGTAATTGGAACCGCTATGTAGTGGAAGACACCGTTATTTGCACAGGAGCATGAAGCCGTGGCGTAGTGCATGTGCTCAGACAGATTTTGGATGGGGGGAGCACGTGACTGATTGGGGGCACACCTTTATGTTTCATTACTTGTATACAGATTATCCCTTTCTGCTTTGTATTGTTTGGGCAAATTATTGAGGGGAAATGTGGCCCCGTGCTCCTCATGACCCCCCCCCCCCCCCCCCGTAGCTACGCCACTCTCATAACCATAGAGTAACTATAATAATGACACACACATATCTTTGCACAGCCTCGTTTGTTTGCGTACTGCCTGGTAAATTCGTATTCATTGGCAGACGCGTCACGCTTTGCGCATTGTGTACAACTCTTTACATCTGATACGATCTGTTAATTTATGAAAATATATTCCATCGCTTTGTGATGCCGTTTATTCGTTTTTTTCTAAAGTCTAGAGTTGAGGTTGTTTGTTCAATGTTATTATCATACAAGCTATATAACATGTAACACCTTCACACATATATATATCACAACTGACTGTAAAAATATACGTTTGCGTCAATGATACAGAAACATATGGTGTTTTTGCTTTTACATTTTATCGTATTTAGTGCCGCTCCTCGTGAGCATGTCATTTTTTTATGTATATATATTAGAACAGTTTGTTATGACAGATGTCTTTAACATATTCTTGCTCAATCTTGATTATTTTCTATAATTTGCACCACATTGCTTCATTGGCTAGTAGACAACGGAAAACTTAAAACAAGTTAATATTGTTGAAAAACATTGAACACATCATCCATAATATGTTTGTATTCGCTTTAAACACTTCTACCAATTTGCTACCAACAATTAGTTCCTGAAATGCATCACCTAGACATTGTGACCATTATTATTCAATCACTTCTGAGCCTTCAGCGAATATAACAACCGTGAGCGGCGCTGTAGTAGTTTGTCATGGTATGACACATTAGCTTATTCTCTCCAGAGTAATATTTCTTGTGTTTTGCCAACCTCTTCATTAAAAGGGATAGTTGAGCTTTGGTAAAGGGAGTTTTTTAGTCAAACTGAATTTTAGTAACCAAAACTAACACGATTACATTACAAACCAATAGTTATTACTCCATCATGCTCGAAAGCAAAATTACAAAAGTAAAAAGCCTGTTAAGCCTGTCATTAAAAAAGAGCTGGAAAAATTTAAGAGGGCGCTCTCTAAAAACTCATCGGTTTCAACCATTATAAATAAAATAGTGTGCATGTTATGTTTTCTTGAAATAGTGATTAGATGAGTGATAAGAGTGATAATCAACAACTATTTAAAAACCTCTTTTGTACATTTTTAAAAAGAGGAAGTACTTTTTTGAAATTGTTAACGGCTGGTTCAAAATTATCGAATACTTTTGGAGCCCCACATTTATAACAAATGACCATGTTTATGGATAATTCAGCCATTTATGTACCGATTCTGATCAAATGAAGTTTATTCTGTAATTAAAATATTATGCTCTTTTAAATTTTACACTGAGTTTTTCATTATCTGACAAACAATTATTTCATTAGTTTCCAGATTTACGCCCATGAGGCTTCCTCAGGGATTAGAATACTGCTGTGTAATATAATATAACGGGCTTTACATAGTCAGTGAATATGTAGCAGGTGTTAGAAACCTGCCAACTCATGCATTGTTTAAGTCATATTTGCTACAATGGTAATACATGTATGCGGTGTCATACCCCGCGATTTGTGTAGATGACGTCGTTACCAACTTACCCCCCCCCCCCCCTCCCCCCCCACCCCTCCCCACCCCCCGTTATAATAGTGCTTTGCTTAAACTTACACAAATATGTTTTGAGACGGAATCATTACCAAAATATGTGAATATTTAGTATACAATCTGATTGATTACCCGTGCTGTGCCATCATGAAATATATGATATTCCTCGTTCCAATGTTCGTCTTCAGAAGTTCTGTATCGCCTGTCCCAGATATGTTTACCGGGTATGTTTTGTTGAGTGATACATCATATAATCACCAACAAAATGTTTTGCTAATGCTAAATGTCCGATACAAATATATTGAAACAGCCATGTTTAATACAAATCTACTAAGTCTGAAACAGTGAGAATATCCAACATATGAGCGAAGTCAATATCTGCAACTGATGATTCTGGGAACATCATGCATGAAGCTGTAACGCCGGTTGGTAACTCTGATCTGAGAGGAACGAACGGAGAGAGTGTTGATGACGCTACATGATCCCGAATAGGTGCTCTCCAATTGCTGACCAAAGCCGTACATTATATTGCAACGAACAATCCAAGAAATTGGCAACACTTCGTGAGAAAGAGAGCTCTAAGATAGGAGGAGCTCAGAGGGATGTTGCAACTTCCGTAGATCCAGAGAGACCAAGGACGACATCTCTAGATAGTGATGACTTTCAGCTCGAACATACTTACTTCGATGGAGATGAGACCGTGATGACCAAGTTTGACATCGAGCGAGCAGGAGAGGAGACTGACGATGTTCAACCACTGAATCATATCTACCACGACTCTCATATCATTACTGAAGACTAAGCTATACTAAACTTCTTTCGTAGGGAATGACGCCTCATTTGATTCTTTGTTCGTAAGCGCCAGAATGTGAAGGGTTGGATTATCTCTAGTCAAACATGTCAACAATCATATATGGGCAGAACGGAGGAATCAGTATTAAACGCATCACAAGTGCTTATGAATATCAACCACGACTTTTATCACAACTATTATCCAGATTGCGATTGTAGTGAACAGCTGCATCAAGATAACATATCAAGTTAATGCAAATTCCTACCGATTTTCATGTGGTACTGATTACCGTAAATACCGGCGTAATCGCCGCATACTTTTTCCTCGAAAAAAACCTGCAAAGTCGGGGTGCGGCGATTGCGCCGGTATTTACGGTAGTTATAATGGACCTCGGAGTAGAAAATTCTACTCTTATGGGGCAATATGAATGGTGGTCTGTTTGTATTACTTAGTAGTAGAAGTATTGTTATAAATTGCGTCGAACTAAAACACGTGTATTTCGATGAGAGGAGATCCCCATAACGGCTCAGATATACAATGATGTCAGTGCCATAAATGATAGTTGTAAATGTCAGAGATAAAAATGTAAGTGCAAATGTTAATGCGAACAATTCGCAGGAAAAAGGAGTGATTGAAAAGATAAAAATAAAAGTAAATTGGCGGGGAGAATGACATGTATAAATAGATAAATAGATATACAGAAAGGTAATTGCTTAAATGATTGCATGAGGATTAATAGAAAGGGGTGTGTACGGAGGAGGTAGACGAAAGGAGGATGGGGAAATAAATGGAGAAGTATACTCTTCTGTTTGAACAATATTTAGGTTTACACGGAAATTACAAACATAACCTTACAAATATTGCAGGTACACAAAATAACATATATTTCAGCGTTATTGATAATGATGTGGATGATGATAATGGTAATGATTATGTTCGTAATAGTTATGATAATTGCTCCTCCATGTATATAGCGCATTTTCTGTGTTTCGACGCCCACGGCGCAGCATTATAACCCCGGTCGCGTTTATTTTTATTTTTTTTATTTTTTCCGTAATACATACGCGTCAAATCGGCTAAAAGTGCGCTAGTAAGCCAAGACTTGCGCCGCTGCTGTAACGTACATTTCTATGCATCAAATTCTGCGACTCTGCGACATAGATTTAGCTAAGACAAGTCCAAGGGCAAGGGTGACCATTAATTAGTGGCCGATCTCGATGTGGACTACGACCACGACGATACGACTAGTCATTTAGTATAGATACATCCCACTGACAGTCATCATGGTGTGTGATACCACGATTTTATTGAGAAAATGGTTAGGCTTGCGTGTAAATCAACAAACGCGAGCTAGTCTTGGCTTACCAGCGCGCTTTCACGAGTTTTTGAGGAAAACTGACGCGTACGTATTACGGAAAAAATAGACGCACCCCGGTCATCGAATACACACTGCAATCAATCCAGCATTAGGGAGAACATTTCCACTCTCTTGGGAGTGTTTCAGCCAGGCACCTTTTATCATGACATCAGGATCCGGAGCAAACAACGGAAAACGTTGCTTGCATATTGCTTGCATCAGTGTTCCGTTGATTGGTTGAGTGCCCGTGTGCACCGGCCAATAAACGCGGTCCGTTGCTGACCTATCAGGAACGCACTCGCTTATGCGAGATTGTGGGTTTTGGAGCCACGGTAGAGCATAAAAACCGATTGTCTACATTAGATTATATCATTTGACAAAGTATTGCAGCGGCATACGAAACATCATGATCTTTTAGATTCCTAGTTTGACCATACATTGAGAGACAAACGAATATCACTAGCGATATTAATTTCGATACTATATCCGCAATTGGATTATATATTTACTATTATTGATTGAACGTACGGGCGCCGTGCCCTGAAATTGATACGTAGATATGAGCGTTGTAGCAAGAAGGTGGCTCTGTTCTACCGTGGGTTGGGATCAGCCGTTGGGTGCCGGCTGGTCGGGGTAGTGTCATGGCGACGTATCGTACGCTGGTTCGGCAGGCTATATCATTTGACAAAGTATTGCAGCGGCATACGAAACGAGACCACGGGTTTATATGGCCTACAGCAATACAAATTTGATTTTTCTAAATGCATGTCTTTGTTGGGGGGGGGGGGGGGGGTGCGTATCCTTAACCAACGCATCCCCCTGGCTACGGGCCTGTGACATATATCTGGAATCGTAATGTGGAGTGGGAGTACGCGGGTTAATATTTATATTCATGTTTAAAGGGATCTAGAAACATTGTCTAAATTCTTAACATCCAATTAGAATTACTACGGTTCTATCTTGTTGTATTTGTTTTAACAAAAGAAGCATGCGACATTGTTCAGTATGTCGAATTTCTCTTTCGTGTAAAAGATATTACGGTTAACGTGTTCATATGCTAAACTATCCAATGGATAGTCATAATCGTGTACAGAGTCATTGCAAAGAGTTAATGTATACCACTTTGCCTTGTTGTTCACGCGGCCATATGACGTATACAACACCCAGTGGACATATCAGATAAAACAATTTTGTTGTGTATATTTGTGGGTAGTTGTTTATGAGTAACAATGAAGCAGATTTGACAGGTACGAATTATTTTATCACAATTAACAGTTAACTTGTACATTCAAATTTATGAAAGAAAATACATACATACGTAATACAGAAAATTGTGTTGAGAAATAAACGAAACGAATAATCAAACAGTCCAGTTTATATGTAATCGCTTTATTTAGCTACGTGTTAAGCTACGTGTCGAAACCGTTGTAATAATGAACTACTAGTAATGTGTCCGGACTAATGTTATTGTACTGGGTGAATCGCTTTATTTCGAGAGGATATTCAACGTGCTGGGTACCTGACAATCAGGATAATTTAGACAGTATATTACATCTATATACAATATAAAAACATGCAAAATATACTTAATTTACATGCATACAAAAATAAACACATTGACGTACATATCATCAGCACTGCTGCTGTTATGTTGTCATTATAGGCACGATATTTCGAACTGTTATATGTTTAATACACTCATATAGATGACTGTTTGAGGTTAATAACACCATATAAGTTTTAAACAACATTCAACAACCACCACCATCACCATGTGACCACCACCACGGAACAGTATTGTATATGTACACACGTTAGACTCTTACTACAGTACATCAGATATTCATTTGAAACTTTTAATCACAATACAAACATTAACCTCCGAAATGTTCGGCTGACATCTACAGCCTTCGTCAATGTTGTGACCTGTCTTGACCTTCGTGACTTATAACGATTGATCATCAATTACCAATACTGATGAATGTCATGGTATAAATATACATGTGTAATACATGGTTAATATATAATGTGATACCCACTACAGGACAGGTAAATAACAAAGATGTCACATTGCCGTGATAAATGTGAACAATTCAAGTGATAACTAATTACTCTTAATACAATTGTAAACTGTACACGAAACAAATGAAAACCAATACGGTATACCAAGACACTCACTAAAAAATAACATTTTGTTAATTTTATATTTTATCTATACAATTGGTGGTTTATATTTGTCCTTACATATGAACAGGATTAATATCCACATGTGTTTATAATTTGCTCTCTGTTTGTATTAATTATGCATACTGTAAAAGTGTAGTTCAATTAAAAGATGTTTATTGACTAATTTAGTTCAATTCCAACTGTGGTGTTCAATCAATTATGAACATGATACACATATGTACATATTTACATTACGTTTCACCCAAGTTAGAAAATATCCGCTTCTCAGGCCTGAGGAGAGGTTGAGAGATTCGTGCCTCTAGTAGAATTTTATCGCCGTTTACACCGTTCTTATCGGTTTACTGCGTGTAACCGGAGGAGATTATCTCTATAATACCACTAGGTCTCGGAGGGGGGGGGGGGGGGGGGGGGGGGGGGGCAATTAACAGGGCATGGAATTTTGACGAAAGCTATTAAAATGGTTGAGTTGATTTCCACCGTGGTGGAGATCACAGCTAACTTAGTGAAACGTAATGTACATGGTTAAAAGTTAGTACATGGGCAAATAAAACAAATAATGCAATATTCGGTCGCAAAAGTGTATTGACAGCGTATAAAACACCACAATAAACATCAGTATGGCGCATTGAAGAAGCTCACAAAAGTGAAATTATCGTTTAGATAGTAATATTACAAAATACTAACACCGAATCATTGCAGTTACACAGTGATGGGTGGTTTCATTTTATGACAATTGTTTTAGCCCCTGAAGAAGATTCTGCTAGGATCGATCATTTACATGATTTACTTGAGATGATATTAACTCTCATTTTAATAAACAGGCGTATTATAGTAGATTACCAATTTCCCGCAGTATTTTGCATCACAATTGTTTTAAAACTAATCAAGAAAGTCACTCTTAAATACCTATTAACAACCAAAGTAAAACAAAACATACCTGTTTTATATGCACGTTAACAAACACAATAACTTACCAAGTATCAATATTATATTATGTGACCTTGTCTTTATCATAGCTCAACGATATATCGTTAAGACACTAGTTTGTTCAGATGTTCATCTTAACAATACCTCATTGATAACAAGAACCACTACAACAAAAGATCGTGGTACATTATGTACACATAAGACTTGTATAGGTATAATACATGAATCATACTTAATGTGATGTACACACCATGAAAGGGGAATGATACAGATTACAAATTGCTATGATAAATGTTAACAATACATACTAGTGCTAACTTATTATTCGTTCTTATTAATACGATGACAACAACATAATACCAATTTACCACGATCGACAATCCCTGAAAATGTGATGTTGTTCCTGTGATAGTTGTACCAGATTGGTTGTGTTGTCCTTTAATATGATATGAATCATTCATCACTGCCTACATGCCTTACAATAGTTGTTCTCTTTGTGTATGAATGATGCATACTATAAAAGTGTAGTTCAATTAAAGATATGTATTTACTAACTTAATTTAATTGTAATTGTGATGTTCAATCAATCATAAACATATTTACCTATTTACACAGTTAAAAGAAAATAAACATTGGCATATTAAACAACATAATGAAAGATTCTGCCGCAAAAAGAAGCAATAGCATATCGATAACACACCATATGAAGGAACATAATACAATGTGGTGTATTGGGGATTGCAATTTCAAGATTACAGTTTAATTTGGAGGTGGGGAAATAGAAAGTCAGGCATTTTTAAAAAGATTGAATGTGATCGAAAGCAATGTGGAGACCAGACTGACATACGCCATTACAAGTATTTGTGGTCTTCTTATTATTGTAGCAGAGCGGGTGATTATTGTCCTTCAATATGAATAAATTTAATCTCCAAAAGGGTTACAATAGTTGTTCTACCATCAAACCTGTCTTAGTTGTCACCTTTCTATAGCAGCCAACCTGTCTAAAGTGGCCACCTTTCTATAGCAGCCAACCTGTCTAAAGTGGCCACCGGAAATGATCCCTTGCAGTGAATAATAATGTCATGGAACATGCCATATTGAGGCCATCTGTCTACAGTGGACACTCTTCTCGTTTCCATTGGGTGGCCACTTTACAGAGGTTTGACCGTTTTGGGTTTAAATTGTATATGATGTACACTTGTAGTTTGATTAAAGATGTTTATCCAATAATCAATTGTATTCAATTTCAATTCAACTTCAACTGTGACGTTCAACCAAACATAAACATACTTACATAATTATTAACAAAGTTAACATAAAGTACACACTGGCAGATTAAGCACAACTATCAAAGCGAAAGCGTATGGACAGAGTCGATAACACGCTATATTAATATTCAAATAGTATTATAGCAAACCATGACATCAATTCAATTCAGTTACAAAGTGACGGGTGCTTACATGTCATGACAATTGTTTTAGCCTCTGGAGGATATCCTGCTACGACCATGACACCAAGTCAATGCAGTTAGAGAGTGACGGGTGCTTACATGTTATGGCAATTGTTTAGCCTCTGGAGGAGATCCTGCTACGACCATGACACCAAGTCAATGCAGTTACATAGTGACGGGTGCTTACATGTTATGACAATTGTTTAGCCTCTGGAGGAGATCCTGCTACGACCATGACACCAATTCAATGCAGTTACAGAGTGACGGGTGTTTACATGTTATGGCAATTGTTTAGCCTCTGGAGGAGATCCTGCTACGACCATGACACCAAGTCAATGCAGTTAGAGAGTGACGGGTGCTTACATGTTATGGCAATTGTTTAGCCTCTGGAGGAGATCCTGCTACGACCATGACACCAAGTCAATGCAGTTACAGAGTGACGGGTGCTTACATGTTATGACAATTGTTTCAGCCTCTGGAGGAGATCCTGCTACGACCATGACACCAAGTCAATGCAGTTACAGAGTGACGGGTGCTTACATGTTATGACAATTGTTTTAGCCTCTGGAGGAGATCCTGCTACGACCATGACACCAAGTCAATGCAGTTAGAAAGTGACGGGTGTTTACATGTTATGACAATTGTTTTAGCCTCTGGAGGAGATCCTGCTACGACCATGACACCAATTCAATGCAGTTACAGAGTGACGGGTGATTACATGTTATGACAATTGTTTTAGCCTCTGGAGGAGATCCTGCTACGACCATGACACCAAGTCGATGCAGTTACAGAGTGACGGGTGCTTCCATGTTATGACAATTGTTTTAGCCTCTGGAGGAGATCCTGCTACGATCCAAAGTGCAGGCCCTATATTGACTCTCGTTGTATTACACAGGCGGTATTACAGTATTTTGCATTGCAATTGTTTGTAAACCAATTAGAAAATAGTCACTCTTATTATATACAAATAATATACAAGACATAATTTGGTTATTTGCAAACATCAACTAACACAATGACAAACAGATTATCAATACTGTATCTGTTTCAACGACATGTCGAATTATTATATTGTTAAGGCACTCGTTTGTTCAAAATAATGGTGAGCTTTAAAATACCTTTTATAACAACAATGTTTTAAGTTAAATGCACAAAATGTTAGTGATAACAAATTGTTCTTATTTAAGTTTTAAACTGCACAGAAGACAAAATAAAAATGATTTTGAAAGCCACTCTTCTGATTATAATAATAATGATCTTGTCTTTACAATCTGACTGAATAATTATACAAAAGACTACGCATATCTTACATGATACAGGCTGCCATAGAAACACAGACTAAGTATATACCTGCAGTGCATCAGGCATATTTATTATTAGTCTCATACCATTGCCTTTATACTTGGAGACTTGTTGGAGGCTTGTCAATTGTTGTACACTGGTGGGGTATTTTCATCTTGCATTCCTGTATCCTACGCGTAAAGTGATACCTTACAGCTGCCTTGTCAGGCATGTCAGCATGATGACAGAGTTACATGTAAGTTCAGAGATTGGGATTGGGATTAGGATCAAAGAATATGTCAATTGAGAGATGGCGAAATATAGATTCAGGCATTATGCAACGAATACCTGATTTGTAGACCAAACGGACATACGCCATTAAATGTGACTCTGTTCCTTTTATAATATTGAACAAGCATGGCTGTATAATTAAATATGAACACGATCAATCTTCGCAAGCGTTACTGTTGTTCGTTATTTGCTTGGATTACGCATACTGTAAAGTTGTAGTTCAAGATATTTATACACTTATTCAATTCAATGTCAACTGTGACGTTCAACCAATCATAAACACTTGCACCTATAGTATCTACTGAGGTATACGTTCGCATGGACGGATTAAACGCAATAATGGCAGATTCGGACGCAGAAGCATTTTTAGCAGGGCCCATTACACGCCATACGAAGGAATAGTACATGCGTATTGGAGATTACAGGTTCATGCAAATCAAATAAATGTATAAATAACATAACTACAAATAATTACACTACAATATGACCATGCATTTACATAATAGCTCGCAGATTAATGTTTCGTTCAAATAATGTACAATATAAGTGAAGGTGAAGCCAAGACAAGTTATGGTAGTCACATTTATATCACGCACTGATATGAGCTGCAGTGCGTTATATTACGATAAAGTAAAACACACGCGCCAATATCACAATAGATACACTGGATGAGTTTCATTGTTTTGCAAGATAACAGGATGATAAATATGTTATGCACATTATACTACATTATGATAAATTAAATACACAGTGGAATGGGACACATCATTATGCGCCGTTGACTGTGTTGCAGCTGCATAATAGGTCATCCTGTGTACACATATTTTAAAGGAGCGTCTAACAGTGTCCAAAACCACAAAACCTACTTAGAACTTGAGTGGTTGTCTCATACGTTAATGAGTTTGTATATACCAGTATAAACATGGAGCATGTTTATTTATTTGTTCTCGTATACCCCTTTCATTAAACACTTAACATACGACTGTATTCGGGTTTTTTAAATTAACCACTGGGGAAAATAACAGTATACAATATCAGAACAATGAGTTAGAGATTGAATATAGCTTGCATGTGTGCTCATTATTCGGCCATAACGTGGTTTTGAACCATTTTGCACTTCTTGCACGTGTCAACACAGTTACCGGATCCCTATACTGATACAGATTGTTGGTGTGGCATAATGAACTCAATCTCGGACACACCGAGGAGAAGAACAATAACTAACCCATAAATAAATCCAAAGTCATATTGAGCTAGACAGCCGTTGACATTTTGAGAATTAAATTATTCGATTTGCTACCACTCATTTTCCCTATCACATTTATCACAATTAATTATGACATCAGGCGATTGCACAATACATCATAAATATATGCACGCATATAGGTTCTCCTTATTAGACTTAGTTATCTGCTTATAATGCAAATAATAATGGGTTAACGCGATACAACGCTAAATTCAAGATGAATACACCTCAATGCTAATTACAAAAAGCATGATATCTGAACACGTTTTGCCGAATATCTGCAGACGTTTATTCTGTTTGAATGAAAAATATGAAAGCACGTCGTTTGCACAGCATGTGACCCATGCCTGCCATGAGTATGTAAACTTTAGACAAACTTCAATAACATTATTACTACAGTACTGGGCGTTATCGTATCGGTTCCCTTCTGTAAAGGGGGGGGGGGGGGGTGGGGTGTGTTGTATCTGCCCCATATCAAAGAACATTTACATCAATAATCAATATAACTGCTCGTCTAAAGATGATGCGAGCACTAAAAGAACACCGTACCATGCATGTTGCTGCAGCAAAGAAAGCGCTTAATATATGTTTGTACAGATTTGTTGCATTTAGATCATTATCTTATCCGCATGTGTTAGCATAAGTTATATATTTGTTTTGGTATTATCCTGATGAACTATAATTGTTAAAATTAAACACAACGATAATGCGAAAGTACAGTTATTCACTCTACTAAATATGTCGCGGTTGTTTCATACTAATTAAATTTCTATTTTAAATTGTAACATGTTTATTGGTGAAATAATAATTACTTAGTACAACATTTTAGTTGTTGATTTAAATCGGTATCTTGTTGGCGAGTATTACGCTAAGAACGTAATACAGCATGCATTAAAGTCATACCTGTAAAGTGTCCAAATCCACGAAAATTACTTGGAGCCTCCTCGTTTCTCTTTTACCGTGTTGTTTAACTTATGGTAAGAGAATAATAAAATAGGGTTTGATTTTTTCAAATGTCCCTTTAGTATGAAGATAATTATCATTGAAAATCATTATTTCTAAAGCGTTAATCAACGCAATTGAAAAAAAGTACAATTATTGTAGCTAAACGCGTCCGCATTGCAGCATGCGTGGGAACATTCCGGAGATTGAACTTTGAGCCGAACGAGTGCAAATTCTATGAATTCTGTACTATGTGTTACATACACGAATATCTCAAGCGGATCATTCATTACTGCGACAAATGTATGGCAGACCATCAGTATTTGGTGATAAAATATGAACTTAATATTCGTTTTTTTTTCACTAAGTAAACAGTGTTCGTTTTCTTTCAAACTTTCACAAATCTTTCAATTGTATTTTACAATGATATTGATATAGGATTGAAGTCTCAAATGTCATTTTGTGCAATATCTGACACTTTACAGGTATCACTTTAATCTTGTCGTGCAGGCAAGTCGTTTAACATATCATCACCCCTCGCCTATCATAGTTCATGGTCAACGATCATTAATGTGAACAGATCGTCTAAGTCTGCTTGATTCCCATTCTACGAACCTCACATCATCCCAGTTGTATGACATGGGACTACAACTTACACTAATCACGTGGTGAAAGACAGTCACGTGACATTCTAACACCCCATCTCTTATCATTGCGCAGACTCCATGCTCATCACTGTGAACAGATCGCCAAAGAATACTTGATCCATACAGTGAATATATGATACTGTAGTCCGAATCAGCATACACTGATCACGATATGGTATGAGATAAGCGATGTGACGTTCCGACCTCCCTCTCCTACCACTGCCCATGCTCCATGCTCATCACTGTGAACGGATCGTCAAAGAAGAGTTGATCCATCCTGTGAAGAAATGCTTCCGCGGCCCTGTCATCATCCCTGTTCTCCTTCGTGTTGGGCTGTGTATTAACAAAATACAAAGCTGTCGTGTCATTAATGTTATCAAGCCATACAACTGAAATATGGACAATATTTTATAGGGCAACTTAAAATGCACATACACATTCTTAAATTGTCGGTAATAATCATAAATGTTTATAATTTTCAAAGAGGTATCAATTATAAATACTAATATGACGAGAGGAGCTAATTGTAAGGAATAGAGAGAATGGAGAAGACCAGTGGCGTAGCTACGGAGGGGGGGGGGGCACCATGGGGGGGGGGGGGGGGGGGGGCCTGTGCCCCCCAATAATTTTGAAAAAACAATAGCAAACATAAGGTGCCATTTTTGAAGAAAAAAAAAACACAAAAATACATAAGGTGTGCCCCCCAATCATTTTGCGTGCCCCCCCCCCCCCCCCAATCAGTCCGACCACGCTACGCCACTGGAGAAGACCGATATCATTAGCAAACACGTGAATATATGCATGCCTTGTCGGTACATTATGACCATGATAATCCGTTATCTCGTTTGATAACTATCGCGGCTGTTTAACATAGGTTACCTCATTACTATTATGATTCCAATATGAGACCTACTTATGCAACCTACTGAAACAAAATGACATAGATCTTGTTAGATGTACTCAAGAATGGAAAGTAGTGGTGAAGCACCGCCTGAATTGCCCTGTTCCCGGATTGGTGTGGGCACCTTTGTAAAGACTGCCTCACACCAAACCCAACACCACAAACATTACAAGACACCCAATTAGTTCCATGAAGATTGCACTGGATAGATTATTATGTGTTGGCGCGCGGCATGTAGTTTTGTTACAGTGTAGATGTACATAATGTCATCTCGGTTTTGGTAAGACTTGACTTTTCAAAATTGAAATAAACATTTATGAAATTTTCCTCCCGCAGCTACATCGAAATTTGTAACAGAAACAAAAGATACGTTTACAACTTTATATTTCTTAGAAAGACAATGCTGTATACCTTGCCGTGTGTCAATGTCGCCCTCTTGTGGTTCGTTGATGAAATTTGTTCACACAATGAGTCGAGTCCGACAGTCGTGCCAGATCGTATCATGCTGTTTGCGGGAACAATGATTTATAGACAAAGGAATATGTTTTAATATGTTTTCAAAATAATCCGATAACATTTATTTTCAGAATCAATACCTAATGATTGTTTGGGTAAAGTCACAATGTGCTGAGATGGTGACATGTATACATGACTGTTTAAATTCTGTCACCATCATAACCGCAATCATTATCACTATAACTGTACACGGATATGACAATCGTGTTCTTTAATGATTGTTATGCAGATAAGTTTTAATAATACAATGTTATTGTATGACTGAAGACTGATAGAAAGTGACCATCTAGTGCATGTCGGACGATTGTATTCATAACATGGTGTTGTCCTTTATTATGATGCAGACAATCTGGGTTCAGTGCAATGAATTATGTTTAAAGGGATCTAGTAACTTTGTTGACATGTGCAAAAAGTGATGAATGGTTGATGCAATGTACGTATATCGTTGTTATCTCATATGTCCACAGGGTATTGTGTGAAAATTGTGTGAAAATTTCAAGTCAAATGGACATTGCATGGCCAAGTAATGAGCGTAAATGCAAAGTGATATTCACTAACTCACTGCACTCACTTTGTACACTGGTTTCAAAACTCCAATTGAGTTTTTCTTATCTGAATACTTCGATCGTACATGTACATATCTTTGTAAGGAAAAGGAAATTTGAAAAACCGAAACCTGTTCCATGATTTTATTGTTAATACACATACAACAAAGTATGAGGGAACCGCTAGAATTAAAATTTTATTTTGAGGATTTGGACAATGTTACTAAGTCCCTTTAAGGTGGATAAGTGTTGAATTATTATTATCATGTTTATGCTAATTGCCAGCATTCCAACTCACGTGACAGTGTCCAGCCTTTTGTGGTTTCTCGCCACCTGTAGTATCTCCATCGCCTCATCATCTCCGATACTGATGTCCATGATCCCCAGCGTGGTCAGGTTAGGGGATGACGTCATGAGTGAGATACAGAGCTCAGATGTGAGTGCGATGGATTCATTGCAGTAGGGGTTCCCAGGTGATCTGCATGTAAATAACAGACACAGGAGAGAAAAGTAATATTCTGTATGGAACGGACAATTGTCGTCTACAGATTGCCGTGAACACCTAATGTCTAATCATGTTGTATCGCCAAGCACGAATTTTGACATACGAGATGAAACAACTAAACCAATGTATCGTATTAAAGGTTGGGGTCATTATAACTGATAGTGATAACAAATTTTCGTCTGGCATTAAACAACAAAAAATGACATAATAAATGAGGTGCTTTCAAATAAACACGAACTAATTTTGCAGGGGCCTGGGAACGATTTTTTCACCGGGGGGGCTGAGATATATTTACGTATATATATTTTTGTTTTGTGTGTGCTATTTTGAACCCCCGTAAGTGATTTTTGTTCACTTTTTTAAGTGATAGTTGCGAAGCGGCGATTTTTTTCTGTTGCTATTTTGATTTTTGGTCACTTTTTTTGGTGATAGCCGCGAGGTGGCGATTTTTATTTTGTTAATTTTGAACCCCCGTAAGTGATTTTTAAAAACTTTTTTCACTGATTTTTTTGCTATTTTGAACCCCCGTAAGTGATTTTTGTTTCATTTTTTTCAGTGATACATTTTCACTTGGCAGCCCAAGGGGGGGGGGGGGGGGGAATTAAACCCCCTAACCCCCCCCCCCCCCCCCCCCCCCCCGTAGATCCGCCACTGATTATGTCTGGTGCTGATATGTTCGTCTGAGTGATTGATCTTTGTGAAGATTAAATAGTTTTCAGAAGTTGTAGCAAGCTGACCTTCCTGCCCAATATCGTCTAACCATAATTTGCATATATCCAAATTATCCCAAAGTAAAACAAATAAAATAAAAAAGCGTCATTTGTGGCTGTCGGCTGTGTGACAATTTCGTGCTGCGCACCCCCGGAAAAAGGCCCGTAGACACATCGTTGAGCGCATTGCACGGGTATCGCAGCTTTTTTTTCTCGAATATCGTATACGATTTTGAGACTGAATATGTGTAGAGTCATCGTAAGAGCACCGTAAGGCACCCGTACGGACACTAAGTTTGTGTTCACGGGAGCCGTGCGATTTATGTTTTATATTAAAGGGCAATGAAACCCAAGCAAAATGTTGCTTTCATAGTCTTGAAGAGATTAAGAAGTATAATTTCTGAAAGTTAGAGCATAATCGGGTAAGAAACAGGAAAACTACGGCTCTTTGAAGATGTCCATTTATTCCTATGGGTAACTCAAATTGGCAACGCACTCTGATAAGTGTGTGGACAACTCCCCATATGTTTTGTACACAAATGTTCCCATTTTTACAGTTTTCTTCATAGTCACATTTTTCCATTCCCCCAACTCATGACATGTTATGTATAAAAGCATTCTACAAAACATATGTTGAACTCGAACGAAGGGTAAACATAAATTTTGAGAAAATTGAACAAAACTGAAATTTTGTGTACAAAATGTATGGTGAGTTGTCCACAACTTTGCCAGAGTGCGTTGCCAATTTGAGTCACTCGAAGAAATACATGGCTCTTTTTAAAGAGCCATAGTTTTCTTATTTCTTGACGGATTGTGCTCAAATTTTCAGAGACTATTCATTATATTTAGTGTCTTATAGTGCATTCAACAATTTGTCTGGATTTCATTGTCCTTTAAGACAAAGGTCATCGTACGGGGCCCGGTGAATATGTGACTGCTATTCCAAAATACCACAGACATCGTACGATATATCACACTTTCCAAAAATCGTAGAAAATACGTACGGCGCCCGGATCATGTGTGACCTAGGCACAAATGAGGTACTTTCAAGAAAGAAAGCGGATCGATGTATCAAACGGACAATGATAAACAAATCTGACCTAACGAGGCTAACATGAAAAATACATACAACACGTTCCTTACATTGTGCAGACCTCATTAAAATGCGTATTTGTTGCAGTGTGCGTGTTTTTAGGAGAGGGATGGTAGGGCATTTGTAAATCACACCGATTCAAAGGCTATGTAAAGGCGATCTTATAAACCCGTTCACTACGATATTCTGAAATCTCCATAGACTTTGTACACAACCCACTCAGTTCCCGTAGCAAATGCGAAGTAAATCTAGACATTTTCTTATATCGTTGCAATTCAAGTTAAATGACATCAGAAGTGAACAATCAAAATGATCAGTATAATTTGTGCATATTACCGAGACTGCAAACATGAATGTTAAATACACGAGTAAGTGTTTTTTTCTGCAAGTAAACAAATGTTCTGTGATTTTCAAAATGATTAGTGTGATTATGTAAATTAACGATACTGCAAATCCACAAGTGAGTGTCCCCCACAAGTAACACACAGGTTAGCTGTGGATATAAACATTTGATTGTAATATGCTACCTGTAGGCAGTGAGATACACTTTAGTGGCAGATGAAAACTTCTTCAACTTAGTTACGTCATCAATCGTGACGTCACGGGTGAAATCAAGCTGGACCTTGTGGACCTGTGAACACTGTGTAAATAGACCAAGCTGGGCGAGATGAGGGAGTGACACGTCGTCCACTCTGATATCAGTCACCAGGCTAGCACTGCTGATATTCTGGAGACAGAATCGTGGGTAAAATGGGATACCACATAAATTAATTGCTGTGTTGTTGACATTGTCTCTCAGGATAAAAAAATGTTGAACATGATATTGATTGCTTTCAAACCTTTTAAACAATTTTCGATAACGCTTATACAGTAGTACATATCACTTGTTTCCGTGTTGCATAGGGTTAACAGGAAATAAAAAGTAATACATAAGTGTATGAGGTAGATTATTATTTATCAATGCATGCATGAATATACAAATCTCATAACGGTATTGCTTAAACACGTCAACAAGTTTTAATTCAAGAAATAGTGGACCTGGTGGATGTCTGAAATCGATGAATGCTTACACCCGTAACATTCGTTTCTGAAGAATGAAAACATAATTCAAGTGTTTTTTTTTTTTTTTGCGGCACCCACAACTTGTAGACCATGAGTTATATGATGTAGAATCAATGCATTATGAAGCATATCCAAAATGGTTCTTGAAACAAATTGTCTTATTCTATACAAAATTCCATATTTTGTAATGACTGCATGCACACATTTTGTACATGTTTCTACCAAGTTGATTTAAAAAAAATTTGTATTGAAAATTTAAAAAAAATGTAAACATGAAAACATAAAATATTGCAGAGGAGAACGCCAAATAGTATGACAGTCCTCACCATTACCAGTATACCTGGTTTAGGTTCGATAAATTTGTTCTTTAATTATAGTTAACATTCGAGCCATATGTTATACGTAATATCAAGGCGTACGCCATATTAAAATAAACAATTACATGTCCCTTCTTCATCAAGAAGTTACTAAAATCATTAACAAATATAGAAATACATGCTACTGTGCCCCTTCGCAATAATCACTTTATTAGCGCTACGCAGCTACTTCTCAGCAATTAACCTTTATCAGTACACACCTGAGTGGACGGCGTGTCGGGTGATCCCACCGATGACTCGACCCCACCCTCAGGTTGACTCGTGACCTTAGCAAACCTGATGGAGCGAAGAGTTCGTAGAGAGAGAAGATCTCGCAGGTTCTTGCGCGTTAATGACGCCTCTTTGATTATCAGCGTATTGACCTTTGGAAGAAAATATTAATATGTGTATATTTATGCGTCATTATCAGTTCTGGTAAAACAACAATACCGAAACACATCTATACGTATACGATTTGCAGTGACAATTTTGAATTACTGTTTCGTACCGAAGTACACCTTGAACCCATGTCCTGGCATGTGATAGTGCAATCTTAAGAATAAGTATGCGGATGGCGTCGGATATCGTTTACAAATCTAAGTAACATACAGTAACCCTTTAGTATAGAAATGAAAATTAGCTGAGGGTCGTGAATACAAAAGAAACTTAAATTTTGCTATAGCTGATTACGAATGCTATATCAATGCATTCATTATAATTCCACATAACTAGAATTTGATAATTACCTGACATTTAGTTTGACAATTTTTGAATCGCAAACTCTGTGTATAACAAAACTCAAATCCAGATGAATGTTTCTGTATTAACCTTGCTTATTGTTTGTTTTGTTACACTGCTTATCATACTTATCAAATGATAATACAAATTTGAATCAAACAGTAGATGTAGCCTAGTAGCCTACACAAACAATCTCTCCTCGGTATATGGCAAGCTGTGTCATATTTATACAATTTGGTTCATCTCGTTATGTACATGTACACAGATGCGACAAGATAGGAAACGAGTTATTTAATCACTGAACTGATGTACCTTTAAGTTAGAAGATGTAACATCAAGCAGTCCTTGGCCGGGACCATCCAGGGTTAAAGTCTGGAGAGACGTCATGGAGGAAACCCCCGTCATCAAGTCACGTGATGCATCCATACTCTGCATCTCTCCCCTTATATATAGCTTCTCAATCTGCAAACACAGGGAAACAGGTTCATGATCAAACTTGGATGATAAACTATTGTAATTGGAGGGTATAATACAACATTATTAGTCACTCAGCATGTTGAACAGTGTCGACATAGGCGGCAACGGGGACTAAGATCAAGTATGAAGACACGGCCTGTGGACATTATATGACCAGATTAGGCGATGCAGGAAGAGTGGGGTTTCCAACAATTATGAAAGATCCCCACTTAGGATGATTCAGTGTTACAGAGCGATGTTTTATATAACATTTGCTTGTTTGCTTGTGATGTAATCCTCTGTAAACTCTGTACAATTTCGTGTATAGAAATAAAACATGCATTCTATTTCACAGTAAAGTAGATATGAACAATTAGTGTGCACCTTACACAAAGGTGGATTAATTATATGTTATACTTGGGTCTTCGAATGAAAAGCAAAAACGAAGTAAACCAGAAGTAAACGTGTGTATATCATGCCTATTATACTTGCCACCCTGGCTGTTGGGTGTTGGGATAGAATGTCCGTAAAAGGTGAAACATTTACCCGAAGTAAAAAGTATGCATGTATTTATCCTGGTATTCGGACGAGATGAATAGCAGAGGGTTGGGTAAGGAGTGTTCTTTCCTTGAGCTGCGTCATCGCTGATTATACACTACAAGCATATAGCATGTGTAATACCCATGCATCCGACTAAATGCGGAATTAGTAACTAGAAATGATCATGATCATATCTCGCCCCTGTTCAAGATTCAAATAATGATTGTATAGCATGGAGAGTGTACCGCAATGGGATTAAAGGCACGTTGCTAATTCAATTGCAAACGAACATTTATTGTAGAATAAAAGAAACAGACGCGATACAATATCTACATTTGCTTGCGAGTTGAGATGTTAACAAAATAAAACTAGGATTTATTTTGAACTGCTTGTCCACCATTATTCACCCGTTTCATTATTCAGGTACGTTGATTAGAAGTACACATTATAAATACACAATAATACCAATCATGATGATGCATGAACAGGGGTAGGGATAACGAATTGACATAAACACGGTGAAGGTGGTGGGTTGCTCATACTTCACATACTCCATACACAATTAATCCGACATGTGAGTTATTACCCCGATACATAATGATGCGAACAGATTGTAACTGAAATGAGCGATATCTCAAAACTAACCTGCTTTTTTTTTTTTGCGAAGTAATTTACTGTCATGCATAAGCATGTCCGTAATTCTTAAACCATTATGGTTTGTACTGTGTGCGGTAAAGTGTGCGTTATAGTGACCATCCTGTACCTGTTTACAATCATTACTTCATTAATGCATTTGATATGCATATGAATAACACTTTACGAATTACTCGTACATGGTCATAAGTAGCGTTTCGATATTGAATAGATTACCAATGGAATCCACAACCAATTACCTTGATTTATATAAACACAAACACATTGTGTTGCTCCAAACCAACACCGTCCCCCCGGTTGCGAGTGAGCCCTCCAATTGTCCATCTATTCCAAGAACTACAAATTGCATTTACTTAATGCATTTCATTACAAATCATATAGCAATATTTACCTGTGCAATAGTAATGTACACCATAATATAGTACTTTCACTAATACAGATATTTGTGAAAATATATGGATGTAAATCGTTCTCAAACTCTGAATTGTTATGCAAAGGTCTTTTATCGTTAACTATACTACCTTCAAAATTAGACAATGTTTAAATATTTAAACAATTTGAAAATATATGTTGAACCATTGGAAACACAAGAAATGTAAATGTAACAGAGCACTCTTTTTCCCCCTCGTATATTTGCACACTTGTATGTTATCGTTTTTTTGTATGAATGTGGATAATACATTCAACTCAATTCAGAAATCAATAATGAGGGCAGCAAATACCTTTGTTTGGTGAGCGAGCTGCGGTATCATTGAGAAACACGAGTCATGCAATGTGTCCACATACAGGAGCAATGTGTTGAGATCAGCAATGGAGAAGAGGCAGGTCACCAGGTTCCAGGATGCAGCGGGACTGAGGTTCTCTTTCGAAACAAAGAGGACCTTCTCCACCTATAAGGAATTATAATGTTTTCACAATATGTTTAGAATTATATTGTTATCTTTAAAGAACACACACAAACAAATATTAAATTACACAGTCATGGTATGTGTGGGTAATCGTCTTTCAATCTGATGGTCATGGGTTCGATAACTTTACTTCAGCAATTAACAATGCCATGTCTTTCAGAAAGAACACTCCTCCCTCATTTGCCAATCTCTTCACATGGAAAATAGGCACCCGGTAGGATCAGAGTATAATGCATGCGGATGATACCGCTGTATGTGCCTTTCTAATTATTATCTAAAAAAGAATCGCTCTTTAGGGAGATCATCCAGTGATGTAAGGACTGGTTAGTAGGGCGACTTATAAAACGCGTTTATACAGTCATGTCAACTGACGGTGTCATCATGTATCGCTGTCCAAGCTAGTCCAGCACATATGCATGTCATGGGTGGTAACGATAATGTTCTTCTTAAAAGCCACACGAAGGTTGAAAATAAATCCTTCCCCATACATTAAAGTGAGGCCTGTAAAGTGTCAGATATTGCCCAAAATGACATTTGGGAGTTTAATCCTGTACCAAAATCATTGTAAGATATGTCTAAATAATGTCTGAAAGTTTCATTGAAAAAGAACACCGCTTTCCTGGTTAAAAAAAGCGAAAATATGCATCAGCTTTTACAACGGACGTTTATGAGGTTTATGACCGTTTGTTAACGCTTTTAAACTGAATGATAGATATTGTCATACTAAAGGGCCATTTGAACAAATCTAACCCTAGTTTATTCTTCTCTTACCATAAGCTAGACAACACGGTAGAAGAGAATCGAGGAAGCTCCAAGTAATTTTCGTGGAGTTAGACAATTTGAAGGCCTCACTTTAACATGAATAACCATATCACAAAACAAATATAACAATGCACAATTACTACATCATTTTCTACAACCGAAAATTTATATGTTTGTAAAGACATAAATATACCTTACAACACAAACATTCGTAGCTACGGTATTGGAAAATTAACCTTTGTCCGGTCTCCAAACTAAACTGGCCAATTACATGCAATAGACATTACGGACACAAAACAGTGGCTTAGCGTGGTTGGTTCTTTTTCCTTCATATTATTGGGGGAACGTAACGTGACCCCCCCCCCCCCCCCCCCCTATCCCGTTGCTACGCCACTGGACTAAAATATAGTTTATGATTTTTCTTTGTGTGGAGGAAGAGAATGGTTTTCACTGCTCTTACACTCATACGGTGAACATTCCAAAGTTGTGATTTCAGTTTTTAAGTGCTTTTGTTTGGCTTTTTTTTTTATATTAGGCGAAATAAACTTTGGCGTTCACATAATTCTTAAGCCCTTTTCCCAAAGATATGCTAAATATAAACAATGTTTTATTACTGTCATACATTGAACTCGATAAGTGTTCCCAATTGGCGTTTCTTTAATATAAAAGAATTACATCCCAATATAGTCCTCACTAAATAAAAAAGGGAACCAGAACAAAGTACCATTTCAGTTGAAGATCCAGAGTGACCTCGCATCAGTACTACCGCCCGCACGCCATCCCCGCTTCACGCCTAGGATGATCCCTGCTACGCAGATTAATTTATTATAACGCTCTCCGAAAAAAAAGTTATTATTTGAAATATATATATTGTCCGATGTATCAACATTATCGAGAGTTAAAGTTTATTTGAATGTAATATTTCATAAAAAACATTATATACATGCAACACGATTTGTTAACATGCTGAAATTCCTGACCCTATGACTCACCTTTGAGCGGGGGACACTGTCAGCCATGGTCTGGTAAAACTGGTCATCTAGTCTGCCACACCAGAGAGCAAGGTTACATAAACCTGGCATGGTCACGATGCACTGCGCAAGGTTCCGGGCTTGTGAGGGGCCGAGTTGGGCATTGTTAGTTAGCAGCAGAGTCTTGACCTTAATACAATATATAAATGACAAATGGAAATACAATGGAGAGGTCGATGAATATATTATTATTATTGAACATTGTCATTATGTCTACCATCACACAGATCAAAGTTACGTAGCTCTGCCATGGACTGGATGAATCGTGCAAGGTTTCTTGATGGTGAGGGGCCGAGCTTCCCCTCGTTTTATAGCAACACAGTTTAAACTTGACAAATATAAATACAATTGATATATACATTAAAATCTCCCGCAGTGTGCATAATAGAAATTGGCATTAGGTGAGCCATTCCTCGGAGCAAAGTTACGCAGCTCTGCCATTGACTGGATGCAGTATGCAATGTCACGTGATGGTGAGGTGCCAAGTTTGAGCTTCATGCTGGATGGGATTCATAACGGTTTGACCGTAATGTAAAACATAATCAATACAAGGGAATCCAAGGAGTGCCATTACTGTCTCTCTCCCAAAAGATTGAGTCTTTATAATGAGACCAATGGTGACTAAACCTGTGTACTCGATACCCATTGCGCATACAATCTGTAAAAGAATCCCGTAGTTAGGATTAGTAAATTTACGTAATGCAGTGTCTGAGTCCATTATGACTACTCTTTTAAAGTATACATACAGTTTCACAATACTATGATTTCGTGTATTGTATAGAATACACTTTTAAATAATGATACAGACATGCATGCCATTGTAACATGACTTTTCCCCTGTCATGTCCTTCCCTGCCGAAAAAACACCCTCATCCACAGTGTGAATACATTGTGTTTCACAGCGTGGTCCATAATGTTAAATTCTAGCGTGTTTACAGTGTGAAAACCAACTCACACTGTGAACATCCTGTGAGCGTACTGTGAACACACTATGAATGACACTTTCGCCACAGTGTGAAATTGCCTGCGTTCACAGTGTGTAAAAAGGTGCACTCAAACTGTGTATCTCAGCAACCTCAAAGTGTGAGTTGGATTTCACACTTTGAAAACGCTCGATTTTAACGTTGTGGTCCACACTGTGAAACACAGTGTGTTCCCACTGTGGATTAATGTGTTCTTTCCGGGAAGGGCAATTACAAATGAAACGGAACTTTTCGAAAATATTTTTAAAAGACGTATTTAACTCACGCCGTTGTTTCTGTTCGCATCCTTATTTCTTACCAGTAGTATAATATACACACAGGGATAGTGAGAGTACCTGTGAATGATGCGCCTCACGAGCCATGGTCGCGTAGAAGGCATCGTTCAGCTCCACGACAGCCAGGCACAAGACACGGAGACTGGTCATGGAGCAGAGAGCATGGGCATAGTGCTGGGAAGCTGAATCAGTGAGCTTGTCATCACTATGGACGATTATCTCCACCTGTATGGAATAAAACAAACGATAATTGTTAGCTAGATCATTTCATTTCCAATTGTGTACCTACCACATTATATAATGATGAGGCACTAAGATCGCCTTCAAAATGTCAGATTTTCTTGACCTGCTTGGAGTAGACAAGAAGTGTTAATATTGCCTTAATGTTCTGGTTTCCATGTAGTAAATTCATAGTATACGGAGACCGTTCAATATGCAGGGGGCTCGGGAATATGTCTGAGGCACACAACGTGTCATCATTATAACTGATTATCCCGACCTGCATGTTGTCAAACAAACGATTTTGTTTTACTTCTTCATTATAATGTACATTTGCAGTACACGGAAACTTGGATGGTGAGACACTGAGCTTCTTCAGCATAGTGACTGATTTTCACAACATGTATTGAGTGGACGAGCGTTAAGTTCGTATTAATTTGATGGTTCCCATGTTGTAACTTCATAGTATACGGAGACTGGTTAATCAGCAGGGAGTAGGAGAATCGTGTGGGGATGCTGAAGCATGGACGCAAAAGAAAAGTACATTTGTATTTGTAAATGTTGTACAAAACAGAGACTTGCATCAGATTATAAGAGAATACGTGAATAAAACTGAAAGTCATATTTCGATCTGAAATTGACAAACCCTTCACAGTATACGGAGACTGGGGGTGTTTCACAAAGATCCTAAGTTGAACTTAACTCTTAGTTCGGCGAAAATGTATGGTAGGCAATTTGTAGCCTTGGAATAAAATATTATATTCAAAAACAAAAATGAATTTTTTTGTTTTTCTTTTTCTTTTCATAAATTGTACATCAAGAACATGACGTATCTGTGATAATATAACATACTAACGAGTTGAATCAACTTGACTTGTTATGCCTTTTAAAAGAACTTCTAAACATATCAAAGCAACTAACGGCTTTCCATTTGTTTAAGTCAAACTTAGAGTTATACGTACAACTTCTGATCTTTGTGAAACACCCCAGGTCAATTAACAGCGATTATGGTAATAGCGTTGGGATGCTAAAGCACAAAAACAGTGAATAATTGTATTTGGCATGTTTTTGCGAATTTCAACATGAGACATCATGATCGAAACTTGCATCAGAGAAGAAGAGGACATGTGAATATAAATTAATGTCATATTTTAATCTTAAATTTAAAAACGCCGAGTTAAACCGTCGTTAGTCAGGTAATGTCCGCTTTGAACAAATGTAAGACACGGGGTCTATAGGCACGAATAAGAGTAGTAATAACAGCAACAACAAAATAATACTTCATATATTTGTGCTGTTGTTGCTATTAGTACTGTTATCGTTCATATAACTCATAATTAAACTACTACTCCTACTACTAACATACTATGTGGCGATGTGACAGTCTCGCCGCTATTATTACCTATGATCATCATATACATTTCAAACTCTTGCACATGATATTGCGTACTTGCTCAACTCCCCGAGGAACATACAAGACATGTGCAACCCATGGCGCAAGGCTTGTTAACATTTGACCATGCATTGGTGTTGATTGATATTCCTGGGTAGAGAGCAGCAATGCAGTTTAAAAGTCTTGCGATTGACATAAATGACGCGGCATCGATTGGTATCGAACCGTTATCCCGTGATCAGCAGCCATGCGCTTATCCCATCGCGCCAAAACATCTCCGAACCACAGAAGTACTAGTGTGTTGTCGGCATAAACTTGTACTCATTATTGTGAGACATGGGCGATGGGCATTGAACTAGTCTAGGGTTAAAATAATATTAAATACAACAACCTCAGTGATCAAAGTACATTATGAAGATACGCTATCATAAGAATGATAAGGCGAATATTATAGCTATTACGTGGTCCCCCTATAAAATACTTTTGTGTTGATTTGCACACTTAAACCGAACCCTCGTTGACTTTCAAATTGGCAAAATTTGTTATGTTAGTGAAGGAAATGTTATTTTTTCTAAGGATATTAACTTAATCCGCGATAAAAATGTTGAAATTTGACTAAAAAAGTCTTCGAAAATGGGGCAAAAGTGAGCAGTCTCCGAGACTGAAATTCGCTCAACGATCGGCCTGAAAATCGTGACGTCATCGGTAGAACGGGCCCGGCCGATCAGCTGATCAAGCAAAGCGATACGCGTGCATTATACGGTGTTGTGTATTACTTTTTGATAATTCGTACGATCGAGCTGGACAGTTTTATTTCGAGGAAAATGGAGGAAAATACTCTCGAACTGAGTTTCGCAATGGATTTTTCCGAAGAAGATGAAGAAGAGGACAGGAATGATTCATCAGACAGCGACAATGACGGGATTTGGGAGATTTTTGGCGCTCGTTCACTATTGTACCCGCACTCCGGTGTCGGCACGCTACGCCGCTAGCTGCCCGTGACGCACTCGTGAAGAGTACCATACAAAACACAAATGTAATGTACCCAAAATCAACTAAATCTTCGACCATTGCTCAAATTATGGTCATGATTTCAAAGTAGTTACACAGAACAGGTAAAACAGATAACTACTTTGAAATCATGACCATTATTTGAGCAATTTTTGAAGATTTAGTTGATTTTGGGTACGTTACACATGTGTTTCGTAGGGTACTCTTCACGAGCCAGCTAGCGGGCCAGCGTGCCGACACCGGAGTGCGGGTTTCAATGCGCCCTTTCCCCCAGCATCTTCCCCGGCAAACTGTGCATGGACATGGTGCAATTCGCTATACAATTGCCGCAGTCATACGCCAGATCGACAAATCTATCACTTTCATGGACTCTTTGACATTATTATAGTTATTTTTCACTGTCGGCTTAGAATGCCGACAGAGAAAAATACAATATAATGTCAAAGTCAAAGAGGGCATGAAAGTGATAGATTTGTCGATCTACCATACGCCATGCACCTTTTCCCGACTTTGCGACTCGAATTCAACTTTGTCGATACTGGCGAACTCGCGATTTCCACCTCAAAACCATGCCTGAAATCTTCACTTCCTTCAGACATTTCCACCATTCTCCGATTTTGCAGATTTCAGGTCAAATCTAACAAGAAAATGATATTGACAAGGACGGCGTTCTATCGATTGAGCAGGGCAGCATTACTTGCGCTCGCTGGACTGGGGGATCGTTGGGGGAGGCAACGGGTGCCGCTCTACCATCAGCGGCCGCGCGTGCATGGTTTGGGCCTATTCTACCTGTGACGTCATCAAATTTCTCTGCACCAAATCGCCGTCAAACGGCGAAAATCGGGGTTCAGAATAAGAGTTTAAATTTGCTTTTAATTGTTTTCTGGGCGGTGTTAGGGCTTCAAAATTAACTTTTTCATGCTCAGTATGTTCTCAGCTTTCAGAAGAGGTACAATATGCATATTATAGGATCTTCATTGAGTTTTCGGTTTAATCACTCAAGAACAGAGTTAAATTTGCGTTCATGAATCATGTACTTCTGTCATTTGACCATACAAGTCTATAATATTTTGCTGCAAATGTTTTTGTTGTTTTTCTTGAAAATTATAATTGAGAACTTTCTATCTTCATGGTCCAACTATAATTATACTTCAATATTAGTGATGTCCACAAATCGCTGAAGGTAATCACTAAACAATGGAGTTGAATTTGTGTTTACTGTCTGGTATATAATTAAACATAAACCAAGGTATTGTAAATAAAACTATATATATCATACGGGTGACGTTGATGTGACTGTCTCCGTGTCCATTGCTGCGTAGAATTCCACGTTGTATGACCCGAAATCACCCATCCAGACAGCGCGTAGCTTGTCCTGTGTGAAGATTGCCTGAGCTGCGGTGCGTGCCAGCGTCTTACTCTCAGGGAGGACTTCGATGATTATAGTATCCTAAAGCATAATGTTAAAACAGGTAGAAACATATTGAGGGATGTATCACCTGCCATGCATTCATCATCTACAATATATACTATTTACTGCCATGAATGGCAAACCCGGATGAGAGGCGCACACTTAATAATTGGATTATTATACATTGTTATTATTATATTAACAATAACAGGCATATCATGAACGACATTACACATACATGATGATCAGATACTCGTGAGAAATGCGTAAGTAAAACATGGATAACGGTAAAGAGGGACGTACCCAGTGTCATGCATACCGCATCTTTGATAAACGGTATTAATTTGCTGTCATGGAGAACCCGGATGAGAGACGCACACTGTGTCATGGTATATGACAATCACGTTATTTGTGTATTACAGGGGTAGTTCAGTTTGGTATAGAGGGCTATTTGCAAAATAATGTAATTTGAAACTTGGGATCCTAAATTCATTCACCAATTACAAACAAAATCAAAATAATGCCTACACTCTTTTGAACAGAATACCAAAGAGGATTTTAGATAGTTGCCCACAATTCCTCGATTGACTTATTATCTAAACGAATCATCTCATTCACCTTTGTGTATAAACATGGTTGAAACCATATTTTAAAAAGCGCCCTGTTGTGTCTAAAGGCTGCTTTAGAATGCTTTCGAACATCGTTACTTGGCCGCTTCTACGTGTTTCTACCTTTCGGGCATGGTATAAATATAAATTGGTTGTAATGGTGTTATTTATTATGAGTATTTGCTAGTTAAAATGAATACAATTATGTTTGACGAAAATTGTACTATCGCTTTAATGATAACACTAATTGTAATATTGTAAATAATAACAATGTTAATTGATAAGTATGACGTTTAATAATTATCGTTATCAATTATTGCCCGCATGCTGATTCAAAGTGTTTATTTTTCCTTTTCAATACATTTACATTTTGGGTGATAATACTTGCATTCACTAAATAGTCATGTAAACAACACAGTGCAGTGCAGACACTTACCGCGGCTGAGGTGTCAAGAGCATGAAGATGCGCAGCAAATGATCGCTTGTTGTCGAGCCGTAAGCATGTCTGAGTGAGTAGGGTGCGTGTGATTGGAGACGTGATATCCTTGTTGTGACATTCAAAGGCGACCCGGACGATGAAATCTCGATTCTCGGCATTATCACGTAGAAACTCCAGCGTTGCTCTACCTACGTCGTGTCCACGTGTGGCGAGGAAGTACCAGATATATTCGAACTTATCTAGGTCATCCTTACTCCTTGAAAGCAAATCGCTCAACAGCTTGTCGAAATCGGAAGGATCCTTCTGGAACACCGATGCCAAGTAGGTAGCAGACAAGAAATCCCTCAGGAGATTATGGGGAAAACGATACTCATCTAGTACAAATATGTCATCTCGTGTGCGTACTTCAACTGGCGCCACTCTCTTCTCCGTGGTAAGAATGCCAACCTCGAATGCAGTATTAATTGAATCTGACAGTTCGTCGCGTGCCTCTTTGTCAATGACAAGATCTTCTACCAAAGCTCCCTTGTGGGCGATGCGACCGACTTCTTCGAACGAGCTTTTGACTCTCCGCATGCATTTTGTACGAGCCGCTTCTTTTTCTGTGAGGATGACGTTTTCCACATTCTTCCTCACAAAGTGTTCGGTTAGCGTCTTGACCATCTCGTCGACGAGTTGAGACACCGTTTGGAAATTCTTTATCTTGTCTCGCCTTGACTTGTCACGCCACATATGGCAAAGCATGCCAAGATACAGGGGGTATGATGACATTACAGTTGTGAATACTCCCCCTTCTTGAAAATCTTCTTCCAGGAACTGCGTGATAGTTGCTAGACGATCCTGATTACATTCTGCAGCATCCTGGTCGCCCTCTCCAGAAACATGGTAACTGAATGCAGAATCTTGCTCTCCTTTGAAGAACCTCGAAGCATACTCTTTCACACTCGCCTGATCGAACCCTTCAATACACACACACGTATACAGTTTCCTCAGTTTCTCATCACCAATGATTTGATCTGCCCGCCATGGTCTAGTAGATACTACCACTACAGAGTCCTTGTACTTCTCACCTCTCATGATCTGGACCAGCGCGTTCTCTGTGTCACTTTTAGTGATGTCTCTACTGTATTCATCTAGTCCATCGAAAAGGAGTGTAGCTCTGCTTTGGTTTATTCTGATATGTTCATCTAAGAATGGCACACAGTCGTTTCCATCTGAAAAATACACCTTGATGGTTTCCTCGAATGAAGCATTATTCTCTGCCTCTGCAAGAGTGACGTGAAACAAAAGCTTGGTGTCCTGAAGTTCTGTTCCAGCCTTCCAGTCATTTACTAGTTTAGAGAGGAACGTCGTCTTCCCTTTACCTGCCTCTCCAACGAGCAGTACTCGTGGTGATCCTGATGATAGTATTTCCCGGAAGCCGTCCGATGAGAGCCTTTTCCTTGTCATAGTACTTAGATTCTTTTCCCTCGGGAAAGGACTCCCTCTGAAAAACCCAAGAGCTCTGCCCATGAAGTTTTCCCTCTCCTTTTCCCGTTCGACCGGGCCTTTAAGCAAGGAAAGGTTGGTGTAGATGGAATTAATGTCAACCTCGGAGGCTGGGTCTAAAGGGTCCGTCTTGACCTTCCCCATGAATCTCGCGTAATGCCGGCATAGATCTTCCCTGCACTGGTTCTCTTCATCTTGCGTCAGCATTCGGGCTAGATAATTGACAGAAAGGGGGCTCATAATCGTGACGTACATGATAAACCAATTTTAATTCAGCAACAACGAACTCTTTAGGAAAAATAGTAGTGTTAAAATGTCCCTACAATATTATTCTTTATACAAACATTTAGTAAACAATATTTCGTTTTCGATATCGGAAATCGGATAAAAGACAGACATATTATAACGATAACAGATGATTATATCAATGCGGCAATTACACGGTGCTTGCCATTAGTTTGCTTGCAAAACGTGTTGATCGTGCGGTGTATCTATTTCTACATTTCTAAATTAATCGCACTCATCTTTATAAGCATTATCATGATTTTTGAGTTGCAAATCAAAAACATATTATACATAATATTACTGCAGATTGTGTACCCTACTTACATTTGGCAGTGTGCAGACCTATAGCTCCGGGCTGGATTCTTTCAGCAACTTGAACCATGCCAGCATCCCTCAGCGCGGTGACCAGTGTGGGTAAGACCCTCGCTGACTCGAACCCCTGCGACCACGTACGGAGCATGCGCCGTGTGCCATCAGTTGTCTCTCCTTTCTCATTTTCCTTGATGAATCTTAATATCGCAGGTACCGTCAGTCCAAGTTTCTTCCCCACCTTCTCGATCTGACTGTTGTCGGTGAAAGCCTCTGCAACTTTGTACAATGCGTCGTCCAACTCATTTCCAGCCATGCTGGGCGTAATAAAAACATGTGAAACATGTGAAACGTAAATATAATATTCCAAAATAATATTTCATTTAAAGTAATGTGGTTTCTCTGACAAAAAAAAACGTATACTTTCGTTGAATTTGTTTCACTGGAGCATTTGCAAATTATTTGACAGGCACGGGCTTCGAGTGGAGATGGGGAGGTTGGAATGGAGTACGATTTGTCCCCCTGTTAAACGGGAGGGAACTGTTAAACTGTGTAGTGTCAAAAATGTTTGTTGTGTCAATTTGTTTATTTACGATGAATGCTTTTTTCGCATTTCGCATAACACACGTTTGTTAAGCATTTGTATTTCATACAACGAGGCAAGAACAACAAAGCTAGTTATTAACATCTTTCAACATGCCAGGGTTTGTCAGACATATCAGCACGTATTGGTGTACATCTCATGCACTGCAATCTAGTATGAACATAAACAGTATGTCCATTAGCAGACCCAGGAAATATTATGTGTGTTGTCCAGATGAATATTCCAGAAAAACATAGCAGCATATACTTTATATTATGAGTCATTTATTTGTATTGTAACTAATAATAACATTCTAATGATAACTATAAGTAAACGCTTATGTAACATATCAAGTTCGTTGACATCATTATATCTTTGGCATGTTGTTTCTTTGCATTAAATCATTTCGATTTAATTCATGACTCGATTTATTGAAACAAAACTACAGTAATATGTTTTTAATCATAACATTTAGAGTAAAACATATTAAAGCATCACTCACTTAGATCGATAATCTCCTGACTTCGTTCGAGCGGTGCGATCCCAGACTTTAGGACAAGACGATTGACTGCCTCAATGATGCCGGGAATAAACTGCTAGAATTGTTGAAAAAAAAACGATGAGACCCAACGGTAATGTACGTAATTAAACATCACTTTAAATAAAAAACGGACAATTTTAACATTGCTCGATGGTTATGATTTGCAATCATCATATCATTTATGATATTCCTTCGATGAAATTAGTCTGGGTAACCCCCCCCCCCCCCCCCCCTCGCCCCCCCCCCCCCCCCCCCTCTCATCTCCCCGTCTTGAGTTGAGATCACACACATTGCAATCCTGCATGATCATAAAGATGAACTCGAATGTTCATTAAGATGCAGCTCAGGAAAACAATATGTTTATAGTTTGTCCGGATGAATCTGCATAGAACTCGTAGCAAGTAGAATGTATTATTATTAATCTGTAATTTAACTAAATTATAACATGAAATATACCAACTTGACAATGACAATGTATACATTTGAATGCGTTGACATCATGGAATCATTACTATGTGGTTTATTCGCAGCGAATCGCTTTGGTTGAACTTATAACTCGATTAACTAAAAAAAATAAAATAAAATCATATTTATATTAAAGTGAAATAGAAAGTAACACTCACTTTTATCGATAATGTCCCGACTTCGTTTCGAGCTGTGTGAACCTAGACCATGTACCAGACGACTAACTGCCTCAATGGTGCTGATCGTTGTAAAAAGAAACAATGACACCTAATGGTAATATGATTGACTATGAATAAACAGGAGGAACACATTGTGCCTTTGGTCGAATGATCGTTGTAAAAAGAAACAATGATACTCAATGGTAATATGATTGACTATGAGTAAACAGGAGGAACACATTGTGCCTTTGGTCGTATGATCGTTGTAAAAAGAAATAATGATACTAAATTGTAATATGATAGACTGTGAATTAACAGGAGGAACACATTGTATCTTTGGTCGTATGATCGTTGTAAAAAGAAATGATGATACTCAATGGTAATAAGATTGACTATGAGTAAACAGGAGGAACACATTGTATCTTTGGTCGTATGATCGTTGTAAAAAGAAATGATGATACTCAATGGTAATATGATGTACTATGAGTAAACAGGAGGAACACATTGTATCTTTGGTCAAATGATCGTTGTAAAAATAAACAATGAAACTAAACTTTAAATAAACAGGAGGGACGCCTTGTGTCTTTAGTCGAATGATCGTTGTACAAATAAACAATGATACTCAATGGTAATATGATTGACTATGAATTAATAGACCGGCAGCTCAGAGGTCTTTTGTGCATCGAAAAGCGTACTGATTGTTTAACATATGAATATTTAGAGGAGAATGTAACAAAACCAACAATATGAGTCTCCCGGGCTGTACCTGGTGGAAAAGAAGTCCTTTGCGCCTCCAAAGTTTGGCCCCTGGGGTTTGTGCGATGCTTCTATTTTGTGGCGAAGTACCGTGTCTAAGATTGGTACCTGCGGGGTAAGCGAGACAATTACAAAAGGATCAGTGGTCCGTATCAGTCCTTCTTCTGAATTGTTTACCTTGGCCGTTTTAAAAGACGAAATACACGTCGATAAATTGGGGATTATACCAACAACCTCTTGCAACTTAACAAATATGTCTTACAGATTACAGAATACATATTGGATACAAATATCATCCGTTAAATTACCCTGCAGATGCCTCTGAATATTGAAAATCTACTCGCAAAAGTTATGTTTTAAAAAGCGGAGCTTCCACATTTCCCTACGTCATGTACGTAGAGTAAAAAGAAATCGCTGCACAAAGTCAGACAAATGGCAATTATGTGTGTATTGGCATCCAAGATGCATGTAGAGGCCAATACATGTATACACAGGGCAGGGGCCCGATGACGGACCAGTGACATTTACCATGCATGCCATGGTTATTAGAATAATTGGTTCTAACTCATCCATGTCAATATGCTAGAATTACATACAAATCAACACAACGTAGCAGAGTACACATGCCCCCCCCCCCCCCTTACACATTCAACCGTAAAGCACATCTAGAGATCAGTGGAACAAGGCTGGTCCTGGGTCATGATCGTGCTCTCGGCCACAGTTCACAGTTACGTTGTGCGCATGTGCAATACTATGGTCAAGTGAAAATGACGTGTAGGCCTATTCATCGAATTGAAAGGACTTGTTATTCTTGTTAGTTGTTACATCGATTATAAATTCCTTGATGCGATGGTTGTAAAATTGTTCTCATGAAAGAGAACAAAATATATCCCATGACAACCATCTGCCACTCCAAACATGACTGCACAGAGTAAAGGCTCTATTGATACATTTCTCTATTGTCACCACATTTGTCATCCCCCCACATCCCCCCCCCCCCCCCCCCCCCCCTCCGTCGCTATGCCATGCGCTCATATATTGGTTCCTCTGCATTCGGCTATTTACTTTAGTTTTCATCCCTCTATATTTATACACGGGTGTTGTTGTGAAATTCATTTGAAAGTGGAAGCCATGTCTGATCTGGTTTTGGTGATGGTGTTCGTTCGAATGTATTTATATCGCCTTTGGCATATTCAAACGTGCTATCAATATGTATTCAGTAATCTGTAAGACATATTTGTTAAGTTGCAAGAGATTTTTGGTATAATCCCCAATTAATCGACGTGTCTTTCGTCTTTTAAAACGGCCAACGTAAAATTTTCAGAAGAAGGCCTGATACGGACCATCGATCCTTTTGTAATTATCTCGCTTACCTCGCAGGTACCAATCTTAGACACGGTACTTCGCCACAAAATAGAAGCATCGCACAAATCCCAGGGGCCAAACTTTGGAGGCGCAAAGGACCTCTTTTCCACCAGGTACAGCCCGGGAGACTCATATTGTTGGTTTTGTTACATTCTCCTCTAAATATTCATATGTTAAACAATGAGTACGCTTTTCGATGCACAAAAGACCTCTGAGCTGCCGGTCTATAACAGGAGGAACACATTGTGTCTTTCGTCGAATGAGAGTGAGAAGGACCTGAATCGACGACTTGTACAGGTTCAATGGGTCGTCATCATCATTATCATCTGTTAGTATTTGACGATAACATGAGAATCCCCCTCACCCCCCCCCCCCCCCCCCTTTAACCGTGCTTTTACTAAGGTCATAATTGTCCAGTTTGAATCGTTCTTGAAAATAAATTGTATATTGTAAGTCATTGTTAAAGGGATAGTTGAAAAGTCAACATTCATGGATTTAATTAAAATTGCTGTGTCAGCCGATTCATTAAGCGTTTTTTAGGTTAAGAAAATATTTGTATGTCAAATTGCTCCCCCATTCCAGAAGTATGTCATGTGTGTTACATACACATTTACAAACATATACATCAGTGCTGGATGACTCGAGGCCGGCATCGGCCTCGGACCCGGACACGAAGGTCGCGGACTCGATGACCGGTCAATGTTTGACGGCATGTTTGCCTGTATAAAGTGATTCCTTTTAATCTCTTGATTGATTAGTATATCAATTGCCTAAAATGAAAATACAAAATTTAAACAAAGAGTCGGACTCGGACTCGGATGGTCTGGACTCGGATTCGGATTGGGTGGACTCTAACCCTAGGTGATACAATACTGATATAAATACGCGAAATTCATTATTAAGATCGGTTTATAGCATGTATAGAGGGCGTTTCAAGAAAGTTACAAGCTTCAATAAACTTACGAAAAGTTTGCGGAGGGGATGAAAAACTGAGTGCCAAATTTGGAAGAGCATACAATTCAAATGACAGAATAAACTTCATTTCATCAACATCGGTTGAGCTAAATAAAAAAATATATCCGATCTGAATAAAACCCAGGCTTATTCGGTGATTAAATAATTATAGAACATGCTTACATTTGTTCATAAAATCAAAAGAGTTTATAAATAGTTGTTAATCATCTCTCTATTTAATCATAGTTTAAACCAAAAATCACATGCACAATTTTGTATGAAAAATAGTTGAAATCAATACATGCTTAGAGAATGCCCTCTTGAGTTGTAATGGCTCTCTTTGACAGAAAGCAGTCTTTTTTCTTTGTCGTTTCTAATTTTGTTATACCTTACGTGCAGTTATAATTATTAGTTTGTAATGTTATTGTGCAGGTTATAGTAATTGTTCAGTAATATTATAGTAATTAAAGTTCAGTGTTACCAAAACGAAGGTATTGTCAGGCGATAATATATCGCGTGTATTTTATATTGACATAATGTTGTTGTTTATGACGGTTTTAGATATCACATGACCCTCAGGACCCTTCATCTGTTCTGAACTAATATTTGCCAATACAATATTACAGTTTGTAGCCGTCTTTTATAATGTTAACTCTTCTACGAAGATAACAACAATTGTGACTGCGTGTTAATAACAAACTTGATATCATAACTTAGCAAACATTATGTCAGAGTCACATGATCATAAACCTTATCGCAGTTGAACGGACTTCTCCAGGGTTCTTGACAGTGGCGTAATGAGCAAAAACTTTGGGGGGGGGGGGCAGAACCAAATCCGTATCACCACCGGATATTGCGAAAGAGCTTTTTTTGCTAAGGGGGAGGGGGGGTTGACCCAATGACGATGCGGAGCATCGTCCACGAGTCGCGAAGCGGCGATTTATTTGCTATTTTGAACCCCCGTAAGTGATGTCTTTTTGCTAAGTGTGACGTGGTGTGGCAAGATCGGTAAAGCGCGCGCTTTCTGATCTCGAGATCCCGAGTTCGAACCCAGCACACTCCGTTTGTCCTTCAGCAAGACAATTAATCCACATTGCTGCTCTCTACCCAGGAGTATAAATGGGTACTTGGTCGGGTGTTAATTAGCCTTCAGCGCCCGGTGGGCTGCTGGGCTAGTATGCTCCTCAGGGAGTTGAGATGGTGCGCAAGATAATTGTGCGGGTTTGACCTGTACCTGATGACCAAGGGTAATAATAAAGCGCTTAGAAACATTGTATTAAGCGCTATATAAATGTAATATATTATTTATTATTAAGGGGGTTTGAACCAATGACGATGCGGAGCATCGTCCACGAGCCGCGAAGCGGCGTTTTTTTTGCTATTTTGACCCCCCGTAAGTGATGTTTTCCACATCAAAAATTTAACTTGGCATCCCAAGGGGAGGGGTTGAAACCCCTAACCCCCCCCCCCCCCCCCCCCCCGTAAGGAGCGAAGCGATTGAGCGGGGGTGGGGGTGGGAAGGGGGTGTCCCTCCTCCCACGGTAGGGAGCTTTTGCATTTTTGCACTTGAAACTGTGCAATCTGTTCCATACATGTACCTGGAAAGGAAATTCTGACTATCCGACATTTAGTATAATGTGCGTTACCCGAAGCGACTGAGCGGGGGTGGGGGTGGGAAGGGGGTGTCCCTCCTCCCACGGTAGGGAGCTTTTTCATTTTTGCACTTGAAACTGTGCAATCTGTTCCATACATGTACCTGGAAAGGAAATTCTGACTATCCGACATTTAGTATAATGTGCGTTACCCGGGGGGGGGGGGGGGGGGGGCGGGGGTTGTGTGGCTGAGACCTCCCAACCCTTACCCACATCCAAGGGGCCTTTTGCTGTAAATAGGTACTCATGTCTATGGATTTTATTCGAAAAATGGACCCATGTCTAAGGATTTTTTGTGAAAAATGGACCCATGTATGAGGATTTCGAACTTTAAATATTACATTTTTTTAGGTGTAATATAAGACAATGGCCAATCATTTTGCATTTTTTGGATACATTTTTGTATTATTAGTGAACTGTACCATACTACAGGGGCGGCGCCAGGGTATTTTCCTAGGGAGGGCGAAGTGTATACATTGAGAGTGCGAAGTGACCGAGTGGGGGGAGGGCAATTTTTACACTAGAATGGAGCTAACTGGTGCATATCGGAGGTGAAATTCTCAATTTTCAAATGATTGAAAACAGTGAATAGTCTTCAATTATGATGCGGTAATTTGCATACATATTAATAATGCGAGTGAGCGGAGCGAGCTTGAAAATTTTAGCAATTTCACAGCGGAAAATTGTCATTTGTTTCAATATTGCATGGGTATATTCGTTTTATTACTTATGATATGGCGTTATATAACACCCCAGGTTGTGAAATTTCATGTATGCGAGCGAGCGGAACAATGAGGGAGAAAAGAGGGGAAAGGAATAAATTAAAAAAGGGACCCATGTCTAAGGATTTTTAAAATGAAAATGGGACCCATGTCTAAGGATCTTTCTTGTAAAAGTCACCCTTCCCAGCGGCACATCCCCGTATACCCAATATACGTGAGTTACCCACCCCCCCCCCCCCCCCCCGCCCCCGGGGTGCGTTAGTGCGTCATCATTGTCATGATTCTTAACCAGAAGAGGTTATGACTGATTCGTGAAGAAAAACAAAAATGCACCCCAAAAATAATATTCGCAAAGTGACATATTCAGTTCAAACAGTGCATCAAAAGCATTATTTTATGACAATTGTAACATGAACATTGTATTTCAGACGTATACAAGACCAATTTCAGAGGGAGCGAAACGATAACCGAGAGGGGGAAGGATGATGGGAGGTTGTGATGGTAGGTGGGTGCACGGTAAAGGTGCTTTTGCAATGTTTTAATTGAAATTATGCAATCTGGTGCATACTCTGGAAGGATATTTGACTTGACATGAAGTAAGATCTGAGTTTTCTTGTCTAAAGAAATACTCTTTTCTTTCAATCACTTTTATCGAATTAGATAAAAGCCATGATTTGAATTTATTTGGGGGCGTCAAGCGCCCCCCATGACCCCCACCAGTACGCCAGTGGTTCTTGACTTTGCAGCAAGACAAAAAGTAACTTGTTGATAAACGATAATAGCTCCCGTCTGAATTACATTTGCCAGTGGCGTAGCTACTCAGGGGTACGCCCCCCTGCAATAATTTGAAGAAAAAAATACCAAATATAGGGGGGCCATTTATCATGATCCCTCTGATTGGCGTAGCGTCCCTAGCAACAACAGTTCCTGTAGGAACACTCTTTGCCTGGTGCAACTTTGACGTTGCAGCGGAAGTACTAATTACTAACAGCTAATGTAGCTTTTCCCCTTATATGTATGTGTCCACTCTATCGCAAATTGTCCTCTGTACAGTATGTGCAACCATATAGACGAACTATTTAATGCTACCTCTAATCGGTGCGGCATCCCTGACAGCAATAGTTCTTGTGGGGATCATTTCCGGTTGGATGTTCTTCAGATGTCGTCGTCGAAGAGCTGCCCGTCTTCAGGAAGCGGTTGGTTATGTACTACCCATTGTTGCTTTTCCCCCATGTTTCCACCCCACACCAACGTTTCGGCTGCAGGTGCTACCATATATGGACGAACTATATCATAATACTACCATATATGGACGAACTATCATAATATTCTGATCGGTGCCGGTCCCTGAAAACATATTCCTGTAAGAACACTCTGTGCCTGATCATCTTTGATATTTGTTTCAGTGTCTACTTTTTAATTGATACCAGCCAATATTACTTTCACGCCACACCAATTTGAACTATCTATGTTTAACTTTTATAGACGAATCATATAATGATCCCTCTAATCGGCGCAGCGTACCAGTCTGACACCGATCATTCTTGTAGATAGCTTCCAGCCTGATGCTCCTTTGGCGATGTTTCCTTAATACACATTATAATACCTACACTGCTCCCTCTTAATACCTATTTTATATTTTCAACACGTGAATGTACGACAAAATATATTGATAAGGTCATGTTAATACAAATCTACCAGGTCGTAATCAGTGAGAATATCATCTATCTGATAAAAACATTGTACAATAACTAGAAGAAGAGCAAAGCTGTTACATGTACCATCAATCAATAGTTCCTTTCATTTGTTTTTCAGAAATACTAGCAGCTACCGGACGGTGTAAGAACTTAGATGCAGCCGAAATCAATACAAAATATTGTAATCAACAACAGTGTGTGATTCTTCAAAGCAGATCTGAAATATTAAACAAATGGGATCTCGCATTTGTATCACAAGAAATTAGGAGTGAACGTTTCTATCGACTTATATTTCCATTTGTTTACCAGAAATACTACGAGGTACCGGGTCTACGTCCTAAACTATTACCTAGTCCATATATAGGAGTCTACTCAGGAAGACAATAACACCTACGAATCAATTGACGACACAAACAAGTCCATATGGACCATACAGACTATACCCTAGACCATAACCCTAACGCTCCTAAACTACTACCTAAGACCACAAAATTACATTTCAATGTATTTATATCATCAAATTTATATATACACGTATGCATCTATTATGCCTGTTTATTTTCCTTTTTAAACATAAATATAATATAATTTTGACGATTTTTCAAGGCATGACAAAAAAAAAAAATTAATAAAAATCATCAAGGCTTGAGCCACAGTTGCTATACAAAAAAGCTCCTTGCGTGAGAAACATACAATTGGGCGGGCCGCCCACTACGTGTTGCTGAGGGGTGCGAATTTGTGATTCCCAAACATATCATCCAATGATTTATTCATAAGCAGTGATGTACGTCAAGGTTACTCATGCATATTCATAACTACGATTAGGGTTTGGATAATATTTGAGGGATATGTTTAAGATAAGACCATTCTAACCATCAGCAGTAATAGTAGCCTATTGTCACGCTGAGGACTTTCAAAACTAGGGTAATGGGTTCGAATTCTCTCTAATGCCTCTTCTTTTTTTCTTTTGCCAAAATTCATGGCACCTTGGGGTGTTCATATGCACCTTTTCAAGGATGCTCATGTACACCATGTTAAGGGGTGCACATGTGCACCTTAAGCGTTAACATATGAGACAAGTAAAAAATAGGAGTGCAATTGTGCACCCCTAGGGGTGGCACAATGCACTCCTATTTTTTAGTGTGATACAGGAGGTAAGTAAACAGATTGGGCTTTCAAGGTGAAGTGCATAATTAATTCTCTTCTACATAGTTAGTTTCAGTCAATCAATCGAAATCTATTTGTTCTAATTACATAGTCTATCGGTGCTCTTTGATGAGCCTTGATTTCGGAATTTAATACAAAATAAAATCTTGATCTGATAACATCAGTCTTATCTTTGTTCAAGGAAACAATATGGGAATAATCAATCTGGCATTATACGAAATACAACATATATAATTTATTTCAAAAATATATCAACACCCAACATTCAAATTCATCTTAGCATTTAATAATGTGCCTATTATCATTGTAATTTGTTCGAATTAGGAGGAAGATACGGAAAAATATAAACCTATCTGCTCCGACTACGACTACACGTAGGGTGCACATTTCACCCATACATTGTGCACGCTCAGAAGAGAAAATGTTGACGTATGCGGGACATGCACTTTACAGGAGTACGCGGGCACGGAAGGGGTTGAGGGGGGAGGATCGTACACGCCAAGTGCACCGCCTAGTTTTAAAGTGTGTAGTAGTTCAGATATTAAAGAGCAGCGGTTGACAAATGGTTAACTCACTTGTCTCGTTTCAGTCTTCCTTCCAGTGAGTATGGTCCCCAGACCAGCGTTGTGTTAACCAGGCTACAGTAGCAGCATCGATGGAGATGCTAGCACGTTCCAAAAAATAAAGCTTCGGATAGAAATGCATTACTCATCATAATTATTGTATTAAGGATTATATTTCCAGGTGTAATAGGTTAGATGCAACTTAGCTACGCAGGCCAGTAGGAGCATATCATGAGCGGAGATGTTCGTCAGAACAAAATGGATTACAAAACATTTCTTACAAATGCATTTTTTCAATTCATTTTAAAGTTTATTTGTGCAGGACCTTACCATCTACCTAGAATACAGTGACATTATGAATTGTTGCAAAATAATAACAAAACACGCTTCATTCGCAGAATTTGGTACTTCAAATATCTACCAATATTATTGTCAAGTTATCCCCTTTCATTACAAATACAAAACAAAGCAATGTTTGCCCAAACAAGAAAACATGAACATTGCTGCCAGATTTGAATTATTTCTTCCCATTGATTTTTACTGTGATCGGAAGGCGGGACTGTGTGTAGGAACGCTTTTTCAATTTAATAATTCGTAAATATCAAGGAAGACATTAGAAAATCAAACCCAATTCATTAGTATGGTATAATAAGCCAATCAACAAGTTGAAAGATAAATAATAAACGTTTTCGGTTGGTATTGTACAAAGTTAATGGATTATTGTAATAACATCACGAATCAGGGGCTATGACGCCGCTGTGTAAGTTACGCAACATGTCGTAGGCTATCGAAGGGGGTACTAGTTATTTTGTTGACATGTGCAAAAAAGTGAACGAGTGGTTGATACAGTATGTTATTGTTATCTGATATGTCCACTGGGTGTTGTGTGATAATTTTCAAGTTAAATGGACGTCTCTATAGCAGAATAATGAGCAAAAATGCAAACTGATATTCACTAACTCATTGCACTCACTTTCGGGGTCCAGTGGATTATTTAGGCATCTCAACAGTTCAATCGTAAATATCGTTTTAACGAAATAGAAAATTTTAAAAACCGAATCCTGTCCAGATCTTATTTTTAATTCGAATTCAACAGGATATGAGAGAACCGCTAGAATTCCCAATTGTATTTTGAGGATTTGGACAATGTTTACGTACTCTCTTTCAAGTTACACATTAAGTAAGAAGACAGTATATCTAAGATTCGCTCGATGCCTTTCGCTGGGTTGTCATGGTTGCACATTTGTAAAACTTGTGGGTTACTATGCCATACCATGCAATTGTATTATTCCTTTTGAAATGGAGATCGGCTATTATAAGGATAGATTGCTGGGGGGCTGGAACTATGGATTAGAATAATCAGTTTTGTTGATATTAAATATCATACAAGACTCTATTATTGCTTGATACCATTTAGTATGTTCCCGAGAAACACACAAGTGTTTTATAATTTAGTGTGGGCATACCGATTATGCAGAGCAGCCATTGTGTTCCTACATTTTGGCATCGGCGATTTATCTTTGGAAATTGTGATGACATGAAAGAGGAGTACAATTTGCATATGTGTGCCTTCTAAACTAAACCCATTCCCAACATTCAGCCCTCGCACACCGCCCCCCCCCCCCCCCCCCCCCCCCACACACACACGCATGCTCTTTGGTTATATTGATCGTCCTGACTGCAACCCTAATACCGCAACACCAGTCTTCATCTCGATCAGGTGATTGAACACTGCAAAGTCCTGTTTACATCATGTCAATAAACGAAGCCCTTATTGGAGATCAAATCATATTTATCGACTGCTAAGTATCTGTATGAAGGTTTTATTTTGTTTGCACCCTGTTTCTATTTAAGACAGTTCACTATGTTTTAACCCATTTTGATACAAGTATAATCTTTGTTATTAACGTACGATCTTGGTGATTTTCAAACGACAAACAAGGATATACATAATGCTAGATATAGTGTATGTAGTATATGTATTTTAATTAGTCTCTATAATCCAGAGAATAAGTTTTTTTTTTACGAAGGTATTCATAACCAGACATTTTCATTTTCTGCGAAATATTAATATTTTATGGGAAAACGCCACAGTTAGTTAACAAATATCCATTAAGTTTGTAATTTTCGAATATTATCGAATCTTATCTTATTTAATCCGTTCCCCTCGAGATTATGATATCCCGTTGATTTTACGGATACGCCGTAAGGTTCCCATACAAAGCGAGGGGTAAATTAAAATATCAAAACAAGTTTTCAGAGATTATAATTAGTGCAGCATTGTTTTTCTACATACACATGATGAAGGTATCTGCGATTCATATTTGGAAACGTAACGGGATGACATGATAAACATGTCTGATGAATTTGCACCTTCAAAATTTGGGTGCGGTTCGTTATTCGAAGGTTCGTATTCCGAACACGCAAATTTCCTATACCTGAGTGTTCGTTAATCCGAAAATGAAATAGGGTTCGTTAATCCGAACATTTGTTGCATTATTCCGAAGGTTCGTTATCCGAAGGTTCGTTATTCCGAAGGTTCGCTATTCCTAAAATGAAATCGGGTTCGTTATTCCGAAGGTTCGTTATTCGAAGGCCGTTATTCCGAGGGTTCGTTATTCGCAGGTTCGCTATTCTAAAATGAAATCGGGTTCGTTAATCCGAAAATGAATTTGGGTTGTTATAATGCTATAATTTCATATAAGAGATAAAATAAACTTAAATGTTTGATTGGTCTGGCAAGGGAGGGAAAGGGGGAGGGTATGCTAATGGCAGGCTGTAAATTAAATAAACAAAACACAAACTTAGTATTATAACAAGCCGATTTAATTTTCGGAATAACGAACCCGATTTTATTTTCGGATCAACGAACCTTCGAATACAGACCTTCGAATAACGAACCCGATTGTATTTTGGCATCAACGAACCTTGGCAATAACAACCTTCGGAATAACAACCTTCGGAATAACGAACCTTCGGAATAACGAACCTTCGGAATAACGAACCTTCGGAATAACTGAACCTTCGGAATAACGAACCTCCTCGGAAAAGCGGACTGTAACCAAAATTTATCCGTACCCCAACCAACAGCCATATTCAATTGACATTTATTCGGCACATACATAATTATACAGTAAGGTGAGTCATACAAATATACATGTACATACATATGGCGGGTAGCTATAAAGTAAAAACTTTATATCAGCAGCCCCTTAAACTAAAAACTAAAACAATAAACACTAACAACTAAACAATAACAAATACAAACTAAAACAATACTTTGAATAACCTACATTCTGACTTAAACAGCTAATCCATAACTAAAAGTGTCTATCTAGATCTAGGACCAGTCCCGTTTTTGTTGAGCCAGACCAGACCGTGGAAGACATCTAGTACAGGACCAAGCAAAAAGTCTAGACCAGTCCAGTCGCCCAAAATTATTGGGGGGCACACCTAAATGAGCCTTATGTTTTCTATTGTTTTTCAGATATATTCCCCCCCCCCCCCGTAGCTACGCCACTGATAAAATTGATTTGTCAAGTCATGCACGAGAGTGAAAAGGCAAAGTTTGTCACTTTTCACAACTCACAAGAGTCAAATGTGGCAATTTAAGTTCACACTATTGTTGGAAATGAAAAACATATATTGTTACAAGGATTGTGGTTAGTTTCTGAGTTTTGTCTCGTTGTATGTTGTTTTGATCCGCGCCTAGCCTGCAATTTACTCGATCGCCCGTCGTCAAACTGTGCCTCGGCCCCGCCTCGGCCTCGCTCTCGAATCTCGTCGATATCGTCGCGACGCATCAGGGCCTGTATTCCATAAACACATATAAGCAAGAAATCTTGAAATTTTGCTTATTATAAGCAAAAATGCTTAGATCTAAGCTTTTTTGCTTAAATTCCCTTCATTAAGCAATTTGCTTACATTTTAACGCTACTTTGCGTAAGTAAATTGCTAAGTTTTTTTTGCTTATTAAACAGCATTGGTTATCCATAACATTTCAGCGTAAGATTTTTGTCTTAAATTTAAGACACCTCATAGTGCGTTAAATATAAGAAAAAAATCGTATAAGTCTGTTAATCTTGAAGTTTGGGCATGTATGTAGTGTATCTCGAGGATTGGCTGTGTTGCATGTACATAAGATATTCTGATAATGCAGTAATAATGAAATAATTTGCACACGTCTGATTTGAAGATGAGCCTAATAATAATTGTTGAAGTACTGTACACAGGGCCAAAGGGACGCTCAAAACAAATTGGTTAACTTGTCACCCTTGAGTAATTGTGTTGTTAACTTAACCTCACCGTGTACTGCTAGGCAAGCACCACGGGCCGCTGCCGGAGCCCCTGGCGCCTGCGGTCGGGGTGGCTAGCTAGGCCTAAGCGGACAAAGTCCGTAGTTGGCTGTAGCGAGTAACCAGTTTCCGATCCCGTTTGGACACGAATGTATAGACAAACATTATAAGCACAGTTTCTAATTTGATTATCCATTTCTATTTAACGTTATCTGTTAGAAGATTTATTTTCTCCCTCTAACAACTGTCTGATACTTTGTCCGCGGTCCCCATTCACTACATACAATTTTTGTGCGCTGCGACAAATCCTTAAACACGCAATCTACAAGGAATTCATCGCACAAAAAGAAAAAGTTGTGTCTGCGAGATATTCTGGATGACGTCATGACTAGTCTTAGTAACAAGCGCTTTCCCTTTTACAAATAATGATTAAACACTCACGTCACGTTTTGGTAGGGCGAGCGATTGAGTTTTGGATGGAAGCAGGCTAGGGGTACACATTTCACTTACCCTTGACGACTTTGGGTGGTCGAACTTGTACCTTACAAACGGTCAGAAAGTGATCGTGAACGGACAAGTTAGGAGCATACGCCTACTGTCCGGAGCGAGACCGAAACTAACAATGTCAGGGGAAGCTGAGGAGTGTGTTGTGTAGGTGGGTGCACGGTAAAGGTGCTTTTGCAAGTTTTTGTTGAAATTATGCAATCTGGTGCATATGGGAAGGAAATTTACTTGACATGAAGTAAAATCTGAGTTTTCTTGTCTCAAAGAAAATACTGTTTTCTTTAAATCATCTGTTATCGAATTAGATACAAGCCATGATTTAATTTAATTTTTGTTTGTTGGGGGGGGGGGGGGCAAGCGCCCCCCCTCCCCTCCCCCCCCCCCCCACCCCCCCCCCCCCCCCCCCCCCCAAGCCCACCAGTCACGCCCACTGAATGTCACAGTAAGCACCATGCTTGATAGTGTGAAATCTCAGCGTTGAGGCGTCGCGGAACCTGGGATATACTGTCCCCGAAGAAGAGGGGTTCACTTTTATACGCAATTACATTTTACATGACTTACACAGCGGCGTCCTGTCAATTCATACGTTATTTATTGCATTAATTCATAAGTTTGTTAAATTCTACCTGAGACGCTTGGACCTTCCAGAATCCCATCCATACTATCATGTCATTAAAACAATGTACTGATTTTCACACGTCTCCTAACTCTAGAAATAATTATGATAGACTTGATAAGCGTTCCGTAACGCTTTCTGGTCGCAGTCAGCATTAATGGGAAGCATGTGAAAATTATTACAACGTTTGTTTGCAATCGGTAATTTCTACAAAAAATATCACGAAATCTCAATATCACTTTTGGAATCTTGTGAAGTAATGGATCCCTTAGCTAAGTGATACTTTATTATATTAGTGGGAAACACAAGCTTGAAACTGAGGCAAACACAATCACATTATTGTTTAGGAGACTGCATGTATCTATTGCCCGATGCACCTCATGATTTGTCAATTTGCATTCACACTACATACTACATGTGGTTTGATTTACAAGATGTAAATTATGTTAATGATGAAGTAGTATGTTTTTTGAATAATTGTCTACACTTAAAGGGTGACTAAATTACAAATGCATCGTGACTATAATTGATCTTAATAATGAATACATCACATATCTTTGACTTTTTGATGTACATTATTTTGTGTCATATTTTTTATATCATTTTTTCTATTACTTTTATATACCTGCTAAGCTCCACCATAAACAAAACCCATCCAGAAGCTTATGAATTTTCTGACATGATTTGCCAGTCAATTCATCAGTCAGCTAGATGAACAAAAGACATTGGTATGTCCTTCCTATCAACTGACTACCTTGTCACAATAGCATTGCATGTTTCATTGAAACCCTTCTTTTCATGATGAGTGGGCATTGTATACGAACATGCAATGCTATTGTGAACATGTGGTCAGTTGACGGAAGGGACATAACATGATTTTGTTCATCTAGCTGACTGATGAAATGACTGGCATATGATGTCAGAAAAGGTCATACGCTTCTGGATTGTTTTTTTTTAAGGGGTTAGCAGTAGAATAAAGGTAATAAAGAATGAAGTAAAAAAAAAATGAGACAAATGTAAATCAAAAAGTCAAAAGATATGTGATATATTCAATATTACAGATCAACACAAGTCAACATGCATTTGTAATTTAGTCACCTTTAAACAAATATTTTACTTACTTGACTCTAATAATGTTCACATCTGTTCCTAGCTGTGTAGCAGGTGGTTGATCGAGACCATTCCTGCGCAGTGATGTTAACGGTATGTGGACGTCATAGTTAAACAAAATACATGAAATAGGCAAGATATATGTTGATGCTACAACATAAATCAGTTCTTATAAACGTTGTCATGTAGTACAATGCTTTGATGAACACGTATACCGCTTGTTATGAATTATTGCACGTGTTTGTGTCTTGAAGTAGCCTATAATCCGCATAAGCGTCAGTTAACCTAGTCGGTCTGGCCACAGAAGAAGACTAGAGATGAGTGAGGTATCAACTACCAATACTACTTTACTTACATTTACCCCCGCAGCGTTTATATAACATCGCGTCATGTGATGGACGAGGCAGTGACGTAGATGAAGGGGGCGGGCTAGCATGCAGGAGGTCGGGCAGAAGCCAACTCTCCCAGAACCAATCACTCAGGTGGTCCATAGATGGAAGGAACATTATTGTGTTATTTACTTGTCAATTCACATCTCCAAAATGTACTTGTTTCATATAAATCGAACACACAAAGTAACTACCTCCCTAACCAATAGTTGCATAACCAAGAATCGTTTCAGATTTGTTTTGCCAAATATCTCTATGGTAGTTATGAAAACAATGTGTTAAAATTAGAGATAACCATTAATCCAGGGTTAGTAAGCACACTTAAAGAGAAAATTGATATATTTCAAATATCTCTGATTGCTACATAAAATGTACAAAGCAACCATACCAATATTGTGTCAATATGACTCTTGAAACACGTATCGGTTATAATAATAATAATATTAATAATAATAATAATAAAGACATTTATATAACGCAAATGCAAGAGCCTCTAATTATTAATTATTATTACCCATGGTCAACAGGTACATTTCAACCAACACAATGATATTGCATACTTCTCAACTCCCCAGGGAGCAATACTAGCCTAGCTGCCACTGATGATGGCGCTACAGGTCAATTAACACCGACCATGGTACCCTTTATACACCTAGGTAGAGAGCAGCAATTGTGGATAAATGTTCTGTCTGAAGGACAAAGACAGTGGGCAGGGTTCGAACTCGGGATCTCATGATCGGAAAGCGCGCGCTCTACCAATCTTGCCACACCACATGAAATTATTAGCAGTCGTTTAGGGTGGTAGTTACTTTTTGTGATCGGTTTATAATTATGTATTATTTGTTTCAACATCTTTTGAAAATGGGTCATTTTTAGCTTAAATCAACATAGTAATATTAAATCTACATATCTTTCCCAATTCGCTTGCGATGACTTCTTACTGCGTATCCGCATGTTTACCTTTATAGATGCAATGGACCATTTTCCTCCCTAAACCACCGCCTCTCTGACCCCGGTTTGCCAATGGCTATACCACTGCACATGAACACAATGCAACATGCAGATAATATAGATTCAAAACAAATCAACCAATCCTTTCAGG
>JBAMJV010011764.1:0-31589 GCA_037951105.1 Echinarachnius parma
TAATTAGTAAATATCTAATTGTTGCATGTGGGGTTCAGGTGAAAATGAGGAAGAAGAGTTGCGCTTAGAAAGGAGCTATGCATGAGAAGGCACGGTATATCAGATTACATTTTTAGTCCGCGAGTAAAGAAATACCTTGTTTAGGATGACGTAAGGACGGGGAAAGAATAATTGGGCTATACAATTCAATGATGTTCGTAAGATTGTAATAAAAACAATTTTATTTTTTTCTTTAAAATAATTATTAATCGATGGAGCATTTTTTATTTCATTACTTAAATAATTCCATAATTTGGGGCCTTCATATATAAATGTATTTTGAGCAAGGACGGTCCGCAAGAGAGGTAAATGAAATTTTTAGAATGTCTAGTTGGATAATTATGGACTGAGTTATTTTAAAAAACATTTCTTGAAAAACAGCTGGCAACATATTATTATTATAATTATACCATAATTAACCAAGTTAAAATAAATATAGGTCTTTTACCTTCAGTATCTTATTTTCAAAACAAAAAAAGAGTCTGTATAGGAGCGAAAGGGGAAATTACAAATAATTAGAATAATCTTCTTTTGTAATCTTTACTTTTTTAATAATACCAATGTTGCGAGAAATGATTTTACAAATATTATCAATATGATATATCCAAGAAAGGATATTATCAACTGTTACACCCCAACAATTAATGATTGAAACACACTCCATTGGAGTGTTTTCATAGATTTACTAAACAACATATATTTCGTTTTCTGGAGATTCAATGATAATTTTGTTCGCTCTAATCCACGATAAAATATGACTCAATTAAATTTTAATAATTTTAACTAATTTATAAGAATCATTATGAGAATATTTTTTGTTGTTGTATCATCAGCAAAAAGTACGATAGACAAAATGTCGGATGATCAACAAAAGTCATTATAAAAGTGGGCCTCATATACTACCTTGTGGAACACCACAGAGTTGAAGAGTTATCACTTAAAAATAATGAACATACTGCCTTCTATCTAAAAGATAGCTCCTGTACCACTCCAAGGCCATCCCACGTACACCATAATGTGAAAGTTTATAAAGTAAAATATCGTGGTTAATCGTTTCGAAGGCCTTAGAGAAGTCCAGGAAAATACTTATCGTATGCATGTATATAACCAGTAAGGGCGTCGATGCGTTTTTGCGATTTGGGGCAAAATTATTCAATCTTTTCAATTGAAAATCAACAAATTGACAGTTAAACAAAAACAGAATCAACCCTGGCAAAATCCTTTACATGTATCTTAAGATTTCATTGGGTTTGTACAAAGTGCGCTTTTTGTTTATATCGTTTAATGGGGATAATGGACGAATGTAAATTAAAAACAAACGCGTCGGTCCGTTTTTTACGATTTGGGGCAAAATATGTCAATTGTTTGAATTGAATTGAATTGAACTGATTCTTCCCACTTGAAAACACCCATGAAATACAATAATATATAAATGTACATACATTTTAACAGTGTGGCGGAGCCGATAGAAACCGTAGGCTTGTCAAGAAAGGCATAGTACTACAGCAGTAGATACATACAATGATATAGCAAAAGTACTCGATTGATAGTTTGTATCATAATTGAATGAAGTATGTTGCTACGTATCATTCAATAATAATTATGTATACTGTATTATAAAAGTAATTCAAATATTTACACGTCTGTACATTTTATGGAATTTTATTCTGTAGAACTGGACCTTCATTCCACATAGATGATTTTGTTCCTTCAGTACGCATCAAAGGAGGATAAAAATGAGTCTTATTTCTATAGTATATAACTATGTACCATCTTATTCTAATTAAAATAGTTTCCGAAATATTGGGTTAGTGCATCATGATAACAACAATACACAAAATAAGCTGTATGTAACAAACTCATAGCGTGAATATGTACATTTTTTTCTTCATCTTTACGTATTATGATATGCTTGGACATATTGAGCAGTGCAAACAATTCGAATAGCTCATTGTTTATGCTATAATTATATAACTGTGAGATATGTCAATTAAACTTTTTTTTTTTAATCCATTGTAACACCTAACAACTTAAACTCGTTAACATAATATTGCATAGGACTATTTATATAATATATTTGGTCATGATTATAAATGTTGTTTCCATAATCGCCAGTTGTTATCATGAATTTAGTTTTGTATCAATGTTTGATATTGAATGATTTGTTTGCTTCAAAATTACCTACACGTTGTAATTACCTGCTACCTGACAAATAAACATACGGTATAATCTGAGAAAAGTATGACATTCAATACATTGGAACAATATTTTATAATCATTAATATACTAAAAGATGTCATAATATTGATCATTGGGGCACTCTACATCCAATTGATTTGCGTTCTGAATTATGTATACTTCAAATTGTAAATTGCTGACGATAATCTAAACATCTATTAACTGATTACGAAGATCATGTTGTTTACGTTGTATACAAGCAGACTCCTCACAAATATTCAAAAGGAGTTCCCTACTATTACACTGTAAAAAATAACTGTAAAATTACAGGGTTTTTTGCCCTTAAAATTACAACTTTTCACCGTTTTATCAAACTTACAGAACTTTTCCTGTAAAATAACAGAAATCTTGTTAGTTTATGGGAAATCATCATTTATTTACAACTACATACAGTCATAACTGTTAATAAACGGGTTTCATGTACTACCTACGACTGTCACTGTTTTTTTTACAAACTGTTCACATGGGTCTGATTTTTTTACGAACATTTTCCTGTTAAAAAACGACACTTGCTTGTATAATCAAACAAAAATGTATGCTAACAACATAGGCTGTTTTTTTACTACCCCAGTCTGTGAAAAAACAGGAACCTGTTTAAAAACCTACAGTTTTGTGTAAACACTAAATACAAATATACCGTTAAACCACACAATTTCCAGTAATTTAGAGATTCCATGTATGATTACAAGTCGGCCTATAAATTTTCAAGACAGGCTTGTGAAAAAATGCAATTCGCCTGTAAAAAGACAATACTTTCTAATAACAAATAAAATAATTGTAAAATTACAGGGTTTTTTTGCCCTTAAAATTACAATTTTGCACCGTTTGATGAATTTTACAGAATTTATCCTGAAATGTTGTTAGTTTATGGAAATTATCTTTTACTCGTTGCAGGTAGTACGAAACCGTTTATTAACAGTTATGAATTTCATAACTGTTAACAAACGGTTTTTCGTACTACCTGCAACTTTCCCTGTTTTTTGTACAAAATTTGTTCGCAAGGTTCTGTTTTTATTTACTGGCGACAATTTTCCTGTCAAAAAGCGACAATTTATCTTATAAAAACAGAACAAATACTGTAGACCTACGCTAACAACACAGGCAGTTTCTTTTACTACCCAGGTCTGTGAACAAACAAAACAGGTAAACCTGTTAAAAAACCTACATTATTTTAGGCATAAATACGAATATACCGTTAAATCACAACATTTCCAGTAATTTGTACAGGTTCATGAATATTCATGAGCTAGTTTGTGCTTTTGCAAAATGAACAGAAAAATCTGTTCATAATCCCGTTATTTTGTAAAATGATTATCGAAATTAATTTTTGATTTAGATTAGTGTAATTAATTATCAGTGGACTCTTGTTAACCCCTTATGGGTGACAATTCATGAATGCAATAATGTTTTAACGTCTGTGTTAAAGTACTAACCATTAAAACACATACATCGTGGTGTACCATGTTTATAAGCTAATCGTAAACAAAGGAATATGGATAGGAACGATAGGTACGATAGGTATAGGCTTAGGACACAATGTCGTAGGTTATTAGGTAGGTTATTAGGACTAGGAGGATTGGACTACACTGTAACAAATAACTCCCAGGAATTTCCCGCCAAAAACGCTATTCTTTTTTTTTTACAGTGTATGCCGTGAAAAATACAGAAAGAGTATGTGGAAAAACAGAATACCGAAACAGGAACATCATATTTTAACAGGAAAGTCGCTGTTACAAAACAGAGAAAACTTGAATTTTACAAGATTATATGACATGAAAAATACAGAAAGCTACTGTGAAATTACAGTATTATCATTAACGGGAACCTGTAATTTTACGTGAGGCTATAAAATAACAAGAACTCTCGTAAAATAACGGGGGTTCCTGGCGTTACGACTGCCAGGACATTCCCGTAAAAAAACGGCATTTATTTTTTACTGTGTACCTGTTATTGCTACGCAGATGACACACAAGTATACATTTTTCATTCTGTCCTAACACACCAAATGAAGAATATTATATTAGTGTATTAGAAACATGCATTGAGTACATTAGAACTTGGATGTTACAAAATAAATTGATGTTGAATGATACGCAAACGGAACTATTAGTCATTGGTACTCCACGGCAGGTATCTAAGTTCAAGTCAAATGGTATATCAGTAGGTGATACTGCTATAAAACTATCCCATAATGTGAGAAACTTAGGAGTGTTTTTTGATACTCAGTTGAATATGGAATCACAAATTACTAGTGTATGTGAATCAGCATATTATATGATTTATAATTTGAGGCGCATTCGTTAATATTTTGATCAAGATAGCATGAAAATTGTCGTCCACGCATGTATTACGAGTAAGTTAGATTATTGTAATCGTTTATTGTATGGATTACCATACAACAGGAAAGTTGCAGCGGGTTCAAAACACATGTGCAAGATTGATTTGTAATCTTTCTAAATTTGCTCATGTAACAACACTGTTAAGAGAACTACATTGGTTACCCATACGTCAAAGAATTGACTTTAAGATGTTAATGATAGTTTATAAAGCTCTAAATGGCCAAGCTCCTAGTTATATTATTGAATTATTGACTCTTAAGTTTCAAACTCATGGTCATAATCTTCGTAGTACACAAGACACACTGGCATTGCAGATCCCAAAAATTAGAACAAAAGTAACCTTAGGTGATCGATCATTTCTTTGTGCAGCTCTATAGATTATGGAATAAGCTACCTGTGGATATTAGGAAATCTCGAACATTAGAAAGCTTTAAATTAAAAGTAAAAACTTATTTGTTTTAAACACAGACTGAATTTTTTTTTATGATTATGCCTTATATTATATATCATTGTGTAGTAGAATGGTATTTATAGGAGCTCTTGAAGCGCAGTCGAATATATATACATAGGTTCTGCGCTATATAAATGATTTATTATTATTATTATTATCATATCCCGACATAACATTTTTCGTAATTTCATATATCCCCCATTGCTTTTCGATTGACGCTTGTGCAAACAATGCCGATTGAGTTGGATTGTAATATCATTTAAAGATTTCCAATTTCAATGAATTGTTTGTTTTGTAAGTGACCATGTATTTTACTGCATATCGACGGGATGCGGTACAATGTGGAGGGCTTCTCAACTGGAGCAAGAGAGAAAAATAGCTAGGCCCCCCGATACACGGACGGGACCAGGTCGATGCTGTTCGACCCTCGTTTCCGGGTATCAATATTCTAATAAAAAAACATACTAATATTTTCAACCTAATCTAAATGTCTTACATTCATTGAAACACAGACCCAGAGGTAAACGAACATTAATGTAGGCTACTACGGCTACTTATCTAGCTTGTATACACCATGTATAAAAAACATGCCATTATGACATTAATTCTCATTCTCTAGAAGTGAGTAATATACATATAATAATTATAGATAGACTAGGAGGTATAACCCCCCCAAATAATCAATAGTACACATAAATGCAGTCTAAAATTAAGCGGTTGTTTCTCCACACATGCGGATCAACGCACTATGTATACTCAAATTAAACGTTACAATATAACAATAAAATACAGTAATATAACATACAAACTATATACAGCATACTTATATTGTTAAATACAACCACAGCAACAACTATAACAACAACCCAAATAAATGCAAGGGGAAAGAAGGAATGTAAGGGACCAGAAAGGCCGCTGACCTGTCTAGGCTGGTTTCCCTTTTCTACAAACCCATACTAAGTAAAAACCATCAGTAAAACAAATATTGACAATATAAACATAACATTATTTAGACACACACACACACACACACATACAGAAACACACATACATATGACAGGCAAAATAAAGTACAGTTAAATAACTACCTTGTAACTTGTTATTTGTTTGTGTTTAAATTTACCCTTAAAACTCCATGATGTTTGACATTGTTTTAAAATTGATTATTTTTGTTTAAGAATTACACTTGGCTGAAATGTCCCAAGTACACTCTTTGATGTATTCCAGCTCTAACAATTCATGATTAATAATTGTATGTATGACTTATCCAATCTATTTTTCACTTCTATACATCGAGAGTATATGCCAAACCCTATTTACCAAAGGTCGACGAATGTTTCGATATATTCCATCATCTCATTATCGTAATCAAAGGGGCATTTTTACATTTGATCTGCTCTTGATATATTTCGCATACAAAAAGTGTTTCCCCAGAATGATCTAGGGGCATTTCACTCGTTCATGTCAGAAGAGTACTGATGTACTGGGGAGCTAAGGCGCTAGTACAAACCATTTACAATTCAATTCAATGCAGTTCCCCCACCTTCACACTTTGATATTGTATTGAACTAATTCTGAACACCGTTGCGAGCTGAATCGTACGCCTGACAAATAGTCACACAAGGAGACATTAAGTATTACTTCCCCATCGAGTTCCTGTTAATGATTCCAACGCGTTAATTTTCTATATATGTCATATCTCTACAACATCTATGTGTTTCTTAGATAATGTCATTCCTACAGTTGTATGATCCTGTTTACTTTCTCCAACACTATTTAATTTTATATCAACAGTATTATTTCCATTTTTAAACAATACGTGTATATTCTGTGATCCATTAAAGCTCTACAGACAAGAAAACTATCTCAAAATTGTGTTTAACTGTATCTAAGGTAGATTTTCATGAAAAATACTAATACAAAATATTTTCCTTGTGGGAAAATCTGGTAAAATAAAAATAAATCAACTTGTAAATTCACTGTAGGAACACCCGTAACAAAAAGAAGACAAATGACGTCATCTTTGTGACGTCACATAAGGACAATCGCAGTAGACATACAAAGTGCATGTACTCACGTTGACAGAGAGATATTAATTTGCATATTCCCGTAAACAAAATGAGCGATACTATTTTCTCAGATTTTGAGGTACACGGAATTTATTTATGATACTTAATTTGACATATCAACATAGCAAACTAAATACATCCAAGATGGCCGCCTCTGTCTTTTCAGGGTAGAGTATGTCATTAGCCCATTTGACTGCATGTATGTTATACTTTTATTATTGCAACATTTATAATTTGTTTACCGTAAGAAACCAAACTAATTGTGGCTCAAGTATTTTAGTTGCTCATTGAAATAATTGAAATTCAATTCAAAATATTTGTAATCATTATCACATAACGTGTAAATACTTTCACTGACTTTTGGGAGCTTGTTAGTATTAACATTTCTGATTCTTTTGCAAGTTTTCCAATATTTGCATATTATGTAATGTTGTTTTGCCTTTGACGTCAACTTAATTCATATAAATGTTTTGCTTGCGTCGGCTGTATTAATTATGGCAATACATGTTCTTTACTTGTGTAACACTTTATTGTATTTTGTTTGTCAAGTATGAATTTAGATATGAACAAAGAAATTAAAACGATCATTATACCGTGGCGTGTATAATAACCAAAAGAAGGAGCAAATGTATCCTAGCATAAGTATTTTTCGGGGAGTGACCATCTTGGATAGAGGAATGTTGCCATGCAGATGTATGGAAATAAGTATCAGAAATTACTCAGTTGCCACACATAAATCATACATTAACATTTAATGACATGTACATACCACCCCTAGCAGTTGCGAGGTTATTGTCTTATATGAAAGAAAATAACATTTAATAGCATGCCTGAAAAAATAGGGCTTGAAATCTCTTTTTCGTGGAGTTATAGACCTAAATCTAATAAACCAACGTCCAACGGTTAATTGTGAATTATACGTGTATTCACCCGTCGAGAAAGTTCGCTCACGGATTCCACGGAGTGCCACAGCGCTATGCGTGACCCCTATGTGACCCGCGCTCGCTACGTGACCCGCGCACAAATAACAAAGGGTAAGCGGTTACTAAACTAAAATAACCAAACCTCGCTTAAACTGACTACATGTAATTTTATATTGTTCATTTTTTAGATCTTTTTCCGTGACATACCTTTACAAATATCGGCTTCACAATACCTTTACAAGAATAAATACAATATTGCTGTAATAATTATGCTAAATCAGTTAAAATCCTTTATTGACCGATATATAGTTTGAAGGAGGGACGCATTCGTTTTTCATTTGTCGAATCCAAATTACAAGGCTGTTCGATCTGATATTTGTGCGCGTGTGTTACATTTACCCCCATCCGTCAACTGGAAACTGTTCAGACGTTTTGTAAAAGAGGACCTGTCCCTTTAAAACCATCACGCCACTATACCTGGCTATGTCGTTGCGTGTAGTTTAAAGCCATGACAGGCAGAAATTATCAGATCGGTGTTAATTTCAGCATGTTTTTTTTATCAAGATATACCTGATAAACTTATGTGAGCAAAATGGAGACTGATATTGTGTGGGCTTGGGTAGGAGAAGATGAAAAACTGAGGTTTAAAAGTCATGCCGTATTCTTGAAAACTGACGTTGCCGATCACTAGCTTTAATTAACAAATAATTAAACACATTATATTATTTGTCAATACACTACAGCAAACTTTGACAACATAAATAGCTCCCAATTCGCGTTGTTCATGCATTGGGATTTGGAAGCATCGATGTATCTAGATAATCATCGAGCAAATATTTACATAAATTCATATCGCGCAATTCCATATCGAAACATTGTGAAAAATATGCCTATAACTAAATTGGTATGATTATTTATGCACATTATACATTATAATTGTGTAAGTATAATAATTTCGCATTGGAAATGTTGAAGGAGTGAAGACGGCTCGTTTAAATAATTTTGTTATAATCCCCCATTACTTGTTTGGATTAATGGAATGTTTCCCTTTTAGTCAGAAACTGGTCAGAAGCACTGCTGTAGAGAGATGATGACAACAAGTATGAATGGATAATTACAGATGTGAAAAAATCTTCAACAAAATAAGTTACAAATGTACAAGCAATATCATACGCTTTATATACGGCATGTTCAGTAATATAGATTTGCATAACGCAACAGGTTTTTTATCTACACATATTCGAATAACTTCCATGAAAGAATAGTGGCTATGTAAAATGTAAGTTATCCTCTTGGTGTCAATTATGGTAGTCAAAATATACAAATACCAAACCACAACAAAAACAAACACTATTACTCGTCAATAGATTATTCTACAGAGACCTTAATGTGAGCAATGTAATTGAGACGATGGTCTTATCAACGAAGTATTATCGAGTATTATTATCTTTCGCGACTTGAGAGGCTTTCCAGTGCGGACACAAACGAAAGGACGTCCTCGAAACTCAACCCGTACTGCTTTTCCATTGCCTTGAGGCAGTACTCGGGGGCGCGCTCCATCAGGCTTCGGATTTGTGTTATGCGGGTCCAGCTCAGCGTCTGTAGATTTGAATTCGTAGTCGCATCGAGACCGATGGATTTTAGCCAGTCGTGAACTTTATCCTTGCCCCAAGATTCGACGACATCAGATTGCAAGGGTTTAGCTCGTAGCGGTTGTGGAACGTGTTTTCCTTCTCGTGATGTCCCCGAATCTGGTTCGTCCGTTGAACCCGAAGAAGCGTGAAGGACGGATTCATTTCCAACTATTGTTGACAAAAGAACAAGGAAAGTAGATGAGTAAATCATTGAAATTAAATTATTCGTTCATCACAATTAAAGGCACGAGGACCATCACGAAAATAACCACACCGGGTTATACGGTTTGGTACCGTTGTTTGATATTGACGAGTGCGCCAATTCTATACCTGCTTACGTTTGGAGCCAATATAAACACGGTAGACGCGTACGTCCTAGGCAATGGAATAGTCTTCGTGGACAATAAAATATAGTATCGTGATGGGTTTCCAAATTATATAATTTATTTGGAAACCAATTTTCTGAACTTGTTGGTGGAATGGATAACTAAAACGATTAAACTATTACATTTTGTTTATAAGAATATTATTTTTAGGTGGTGGTTCCCTTTAAGCATAGTGCATTGTTAGGAAATATTAAACCTTGAATAATATATATCAGACAAGTAAACCGAGTGTGATTAACACATTCGCATGCAGCGGCTTCCTTGCCTTTTTGGATACGTGCAGGAACCACTGGAGATTCCAATTTGCCCTTCTTTCCAAGATTACCGATAAGTCGCGGTAGAGTGGTATCAATGTGTTCCTGTGAGTACACTGGATAGTAGAGCTTCACCCCTATTAGAGCCCCGAGCCAGTCGTCTGGTTTGTACCCTTCCTGGAGTTTCAGCGGGATGATTTCCTTCTTCAGATTGTACGCATAGGATGCTTCTGGAATTCAAGAAAGTTATAATACATTTCACTTCGGATTTAATATTTGTTTCGTTTATGGCCTTGTCGTTAGTGATCTCATTATTTCCCTTGTCATAAAGGGACTTAGTAACATTGTCCAAATCCTCAAAATCCAATTGGAATTCTAGCGGTTCCCTCATACCTTGTTGTATTTGTATTAATTCAATAAAAGCATGGGACAGGTTTCGTTATTTCAAATTTCCCTTTCGTTAAACAAATATTACGATTGAAGTGTTCAGATGTTCAATAATCACTGGACCATCAAAACCGTGTATAAAGTGAGTGCAATGAGTTAGTGAATATCACTGTGCACTTTTGCTCATTACTCGGTCATATAACGTCCATTTAACTTGAAATTTTCACAAAACACCCAATGGACATATCATATAACAACCATTATACATTGTATTTCCCACTCATCACTTTTTGGGCATGTCAATAAAGTTACTAGATCCTTTAAAATCATTATTACTTCATGTTTATCCCTTATGATGAATGTATGTTTGGTGGAATCGTATAGACTTGATTCGAATTGAGTTTTATGACGCGAGTTATTCGCCTTTTCATGGTTATGTAATAGCCTGCTGATCACGTTGTAGCGGGCACATGGTTACTGCAATGTTAATATTATTGACTCTCTTTGAATGTTCGAATCATGCAAATGCAATCAAATAAGCCTATATACATAGTGAAGCTGGATCAGTAGACCAGTCTCCAAACACTATATTTCATACAGTCTACAGAGTTAGTACCTGACATGTGTACAAGTACCTCTGATGAAAATGCATAATAAATTGATGTTACCTGTTCTGCAGTACTGACTGTCCTTATACTGCTCACTTATGCACACCAGGACAACAACAGCCTTCTCGATAGCACTGGCCATTGCTCCCAAGATATCACCCTCTGGATTTAAAGTGAAGAATACAAATTAGGCGATACTATTTTCTTATCAAATAAGACTACTTGTAAAGTTTCACTTATCTAAAATGGATGCATTCACCTTGCACATGCCACATTATTATTTGTAAGTGCGCTTGAAATTTGAAGCTATACGTCTTTGATAACTAGATAATTATATTCGGAGTATACTACAAAAGGCAATCAATATTACTTTTAATGCGTCTATCAGTACACCCGATTAATAAACCGTCTTCATTCATTCTTTGCTTTGGATTATACCTTGGATGTGGGCTTAGGCTATACAGTTTAAAACATATTCATGGTATTTGGACCAATACACATAAGGCTCGCTATTCATAATCATATGAAGGGATCGCCATTCATAATTCATATTGGGGGTCAATACACATACGGGTCGCTATTCATAATACAATATCAGGGTCGCTGTTCATAATGTAAGAAAAGGGTCGCTATTCATAATACAATATCAGGGTCGCTATCATAAAACGATATCAAGGTCACTATTCATAACACAATATCAGGGTCGCTATTCATACTATATGAAAAGGGTATACTATTCATAATCATACGAATAGCCATTATCCATAAAATGAAAACACGGTTGCTATTCATAAACTGATAGCATTATGGTTACTATTAATAAAATGATGACATGGTCGTTATAGACAATTATATATTCTAACACTAGGTCCTTTAAAAAAATACTTTTATGGTATAATGAATAGCGATCCTGAATTATCATTTTACGAATAGCGGCCCCGATATTGTATTATGAATAGCAAAACCTTTCTAACATAATGAATAGCGACTTAGTTTTGTACATGTATTATAAAAAGCGACCCATTCATAGGATTATGAAAAGCGACCCTGATATTGTTTTATGTATAGCGACCCATATTATGAAGTTTCCCCAATTTTAATCGTGAAAGGCTACCCTTCTTCATTTGTAGGAATATCGACCCCTTTGGAGTATACTTTAGACTCCATCTGTATGGGCTCTGTTGTACGGGGATATGTTGCGGTATATGTCCATTCTTCTTTGAAATATAGAATGTTGTTGTAATGTAGATGTCATGTATAGGAAACCAAACAGTGGTATTGTACTGTTAAGTTTCAAGATAGTTTGTTGTCCGTGTTAAAAGAGATTAAAGTTGATAACAAGTTACGTATTTCACTAATGAGTGATTTTAATATCGAGAGTATCCCAGTGTAAATGTTGACATGTTTGGCACTTCCTTGGTGTGTTTGGGGGATGGGGATGCATCAAGTGATTAAGTCTCTTACCAAAATTTATCATATTTACACAAATCGCATTATAGTCATGTAGACAGTCCTATATGTCGTTGTATTATACATGGAGACATTCATAAGTCAAATATTTTTTTTTTTAATGTTTATGTTTTAAATGGCTTAGTTGTGTAAGCTACGGGCCTGGGCTAGTAAATTCGAACATTATGAAATAAGGGGACTGCCCGTTCAGTGGTTTACAAGTAACCTTTCTAGTATATTTCAGCTTGTGAATTACGATGGATACAGTTCATTACGACAGATAATAAACATGTTTTTATACATTTGTATAATATAGAGTTTTATCTTATACCAACCTGCAGTTTGCGTACCCCATTATTCGTTGCCATTATTACCCCCTTAATGAGTTTACTTTGAAATTATGCGAATTAGTGTATGTGTAATGATCAATTAAATGCATTACTCTGCAACTTTATTTTGAAATAATATGCTCACAGATGATGAGCTTATTTTGTAAACTAAATACAATAATATTATAATCCATTTAATTATTTTACATACCATACTGAAATGTGTGAATCCCGCTACAATGGCTACTCTTTGTCATTTTGATTGTAATACCCAACTTATTGGTGTATTTTTACAATGACATACGCTGATATAATAAGTTTTTAAGAATTATTTTGATATTGTACCCCAAACTTAATTTGAATCACTATATCTTGTGTGCAATATATTGTGTTCATTCAAGTGTTTAGGTGACACAGCACATTAATAACTTAAAAAGTTTATTGTTTTGTAGTACATAATACAGCTCATTTCATAGGGGTTTTCATGCGATGTTATACCGATGTAATAATAATATTCATATAATTAATTCAAATGTAATGCATGATAAACAAATCTCTATACACTATTAGTATTATAATCATCCAATTAAGGCCAAATTATGTTTGGATGTTTGGATGGTAAAACATCAAACTCAAACTCATAAACTCAACTTATGGGCTCTGCCCCTGGTCACCCGGTAGGGAGCTATGTAGGTGGCATTCGGTTGAAAATGTTCTGAGCTTCAAACTCTCGCATCGATAACCTCGATAACACTAGCTATAGCTGCCCCATTCAAAAAACATTATAAGCTGCTCATGTACAGTTTACAAATTTATGCAAATCAGTAAAAGCGTTATTACCCATCTTGTCGACATCCATCCACACGTTGTATCCATTGCTCTCGAGGTGTTCCTTCACTCTGATCATGGTGGCCTGGTTGGAGTGCTGATAACTGATCATAATGTGAGCTGTGTCAATATCGTTGACTACGAACAAAACTCCTGAACATGCTTTCTGCAATTCCTGACTTGCGGACGTTTCCTTCAACAACTTGATACCTGCATTGGAATGGAGGTCAGAAAGTGTAGACTAAATTGTTTTAATAATAACTCCTGTGTCCTTGGAGTAGATTTGGATACCTATACCGTGTGTCAACACCGTGCAAATGATCAGGAACATAATCATTTAGATATAATTAGTCACCTTTTCAGGCTATTGTGTATCATATTTATTAATTGTATGACTCATGTGTTTTTATGTTTTTAATGTGTGTTTTCTTCATATAAATGTGTACTATCGTTTGGCCTTGTGTTCAGACAATACATGGACAAATAACGCATATATTTCAGACAAGCATTTATCTGTCTAAAACATGTAAAAGATGTGTGTATTCTTCTTCTCTCTCTGGTAAAACTGAAATACGCAGAACTTAAAATGAGGTGAATAACGGGTCAGCTTCAAACACACGATCCGGCAGCCAAGGGAATTCGGGTCAACATACCTGATAACAGTAATTTGTATTTGTTGGTTATAATTGCTCACACATTGGTAGAATTGTATCATGAAATTATAAAAAAAATAATTTCGAAACAGGTTATAAATATCATAACGTTTAACTGACCACGGTCAATGATCAGTTGTATCGATATACATTAGTTCCCCGTATAATTGCAACGTACTTAGGGCCTCGCAATGCAACGTACTGAAACGTAATACGTGGCTCTCACACGATGGCATTTCGTGGCGGAATTTTGAACATTTGGAAAATGTTAGCCCTGTCTTCCCGTAAGTGCCTCGTAGAACCAGCAATTGCCTCGTATAATGCCTGGAAGATGCCGTAATTGCCACGTCACATTTCATGCAAATACATTTCGTGGCTTTTACGGGAAGACTTTACGGGATTGTGTGACTAGGACACTAAGCTCAATTTTTTTTATGGGAAAACTAGGTTCGTCCTTTTCAAACACGGGTATATTAAATATTATTGTAAGGTATTCACAAAATATTATTTTTGTATATACGGTATCAATGACATTTAATTTGTTTTCGAAATACAAGGCATAACATAACATATGCATAACATATCGATAACATATCGATCATTTAATACAATATATTTTCAAATTATCAAAACTTCATTGACTGCAAAGAATTATTCTAGTATGAATTAAATTAAATATCTTGCATGTGTACCAATAGATGGACATACATTTAAAGGGATAGTTGAGTTCTGGTAAGGAGAGTACAGTTTTGGTGAAACTGAATTTTAGTAACCAAAACCTGCATCATTACATTACAAACTAATAGTTATAACTAGAAAGGAACACAAAATTACAAATGACGTAGTAAAGATCATGTTATCATTCAAAAAGAGCCGTTAAAACGTAAGAGGGCGCTCTCTAAACACTCATCGGTTTCAACCATTTTGAATAAAATGTTGTGCATGTGATGTTTTGTTGAAATAGTGATTAGATAGAGAAATAACCAACAACTATTTAAATACCTATTTTGTAACTTTTTGAAAAGAGGAAGCATTTTTTAAAAAATTTTAACGGCTGGTTCAAAATTCTCTAATAAACCTGGGGCCCCAGCTTTATTACAAATTGTTATATTTATGGATATTTCAGCCGTCTCTGAACCGATTTTGATCAAACAAAGATGATTTTATTATTTAAATATTATGCTCTTTCAAATTTTACACTCAGTTTTTCATTACCTCACACAAAAAAAAAGTAGTCTAGCGCCCTCTCTACCAAAACTCAACTATCCCTTTAAAGATGAAGATTTTTGTATTTGTTTTATTTCAGGAACTAAATGTATAATAAACTTACTTTTAATCAATGCAGACCTTTCTTTAATAACAGCCTTGTGTTTGTCAATGAATCCAAGTTGCCAGATCGTATTCACAGCATACTCTTTCTCTCTGTCGCTCAAACTTGGGTCAAGAATGATGCGCTCTAGTACAGGGATCCCGTCAAACTCGACGATCATGTGTTTGTTGTTATCGTTTAAGGACAGTTGATGTATGCCTTGGGTAACTTCCAACGCCGAATAGGCCGTTACATGTCCCGAAGCGCTGTCTAGAGCCACCGAGAGGGCATTGATCAAGAATGTCACGCAAGATTTACTCAGAGCTAGCTTGTGGTAGTCGGACTCGTCAACAATGTAGGATAAGGCAAGAAATACATCAGCCTGAAGTTCACGATCAGTCGTCTCGGAGAGATCCTGTAGAACGCTGATATAACCTTTGCAAATGACCCGATTTCCTTGAACCAGCCTGCAGCAATTATATACTATTCCAATAATACGTCGTACAATGTCTTCTGGGAGATTGCCACGCTCGAGTTTCTGTAGTAGGACTAGCAGGGAGCCGGTCTCTCCAAGGTGCTTACAAAGTATTTCAGAGACATCGGTTAAATTACAGAGACAACTGAGGAGGGTGATGCATGACTTTATCACCAGGGATACTTCGGTATTGCCTTCTTCGCTACTGCTGTCATTCTTTTGGAGCATGCCGCTCCAAACTCTTGATAAAATCGAATTAATATCGAATGTGCCTACTGCATGATCAGCCAAACACTGCAGGTCCCTTCTCGATGTTTTCGCAGGATAACACAATGTGTGTAGCTCACGAATGGTTCGATAAAATTCACCTGACCCAACGTCATCAGATATTTTCAACTTGTCGAGTATACCATCTAAGTCTTCCAACAACGTTGGGTTTTCATGTAGTTTGGAGTCCAAAGTGTTTACGAGTTCCATGATGTTGTATTCGATATGCGTGTATAGCTGTAGACAGAACAAGAAGTATTATCATAACGTCCCAATTATATATGGGAAGATGAACGAAGTCGACTTGATTTGAGTCCTGCAACTGTCGCCTGTTGCACGCGGTGTTAAAGTTAATTATGTAGGTATTCATATAATGCTTGTGAAGAACAGATATGGCGAGACCCGTATATAAAATGATAACATAATACACATAAGTCACACTGTACCATGATTGTATGGCCGTGCAACATAATGAAGCAACGCGATTGGTTGATTGATATAGTATACGGTGAGGGCCAAAGTCTAAAATAATTATACTTGTGTTGTGTCTCTAGAAAAAAAAGTACACCGCCTTTACTTGCGAGTATTTGTAATGGAAACAAAATATATTTTAGAGAAGTGCTTCGAAACATGTGTTATGATCACCTTCAAATCTAAGATGGCGTCCGAAATAACAGCCGTGTAAACGATACCTTGTACGTCACTAATCGTCGTTGGCTAGCATTTCTGCACAAATTGTCTTCTTGATCACCGATGTTTTCAGAGATATCTGCCGAAGCTTATTATCTTGTATTCACACCACCACACTCACACGCTCACGTACACGCCCACGGACACTTACACACGTACACATTATCATAGGCATATCACACACACAATTACACGCATACTTTTTTTTTTAAATGATTTTTATTCCTCCAAATTAAAACATTTACAATTGAATATACATAAACAAAATATGTCCAATGTGAACATCTTCAACAGAGAATAAAACAAATTACAATTCTAATGAAAGAAAGTATAAATAATTACCTTACATACATAAACAATTACAAATCTTACATCACATAATTATAAACTACAAACGAATAATAATAATTGGAGGTTTTTTAAGCTATGATAAAAAGAAGAAAAAAAACAACAACAAAACAAAACAAAACAAACACCCTCTACCCCCTACCCCCCCCCCCCACCCCACCCCCACCCCACCCCTGCATACTCATTCGCTCACACGTGGTCGGTAATCTGCTCAGATTCCTTTAGAAATAATTTTTTACAAATAACTAATTATCGATACTTTTGAATGTGACGAGCTCACGGGAGAAATATCGTATATAAACATTTTATTCTAATCTGCCTTACAAATGAAATCTTATTATACTTTAACTGTTTCCCATTTTTGTAAGTGTAGCCCTAATTTCCCCATTTTAATTGCTATTTTCTCTTCTTGAACCTTATAATCTAATAAGAGTTTCTGTATTTTATCAATGGTTGGTAGTACACCCTCTTTTCTAAATACAAATAAAATATATTTTACCATAAAAATTATAGTGTTACACATTTTTATTCTATTTGAATTACCCGACAGTCCAACAAATATATCTACCCAATTTAAGTCCTTCAATTCATCTAACTTATAACGTTGTATCAAAGCTTGCCATATCAATTTTACATTTAAACAAAACAAAAATATATGTGAATATGTTTCCCTTTCCTGTTTACAATACGAACATAAATTATCTTCAACAAATCCAAATCTAAATAAATGTTCTTTAGTATAAATTGCCCCATGCAGTAACTTAAATTGAAACTCTCTCTGCCTCCCTATCATTAATGTTATTCGTGGTCTAAAGAAACATTCACTTAATTCTTTATCTGTATAATTATAACTATTTTGTCCATCCCTTATTTGTAAATCATATGACTTTTGCAATTCTCGAATAAAATAATCATATATTTTTCTTGATGGTACATCCTTGAAGCTTAATGTTTTTTCCAAAATATGTAAATTTATATTATAATTAATTAAGTCTACCTCACAAAATTGTATCAAACCTAAATCATTTGTCCAATCTCTCGGAATCGCATGAAATATATCAATTATTGTAAGCAAATTCTCACCTGTCATACCATGATTCAAAAAATATGCAACGGGTTTAACATGTCCATTATCAATAATGTGATTCAACATAACGATCCCTCGTTCTAATAACTCTTTATCAAATACAGTCTTATTCTTTATATATATGTTCCTATTATTAAAAATAATTGGATTCATGCAACCATTAAAATGCCTTAAACTATTAATCTCTTGCCAAGCTTTCAACATTTCCAAATAATAAGGTGGAATCTTTAACATAAACTTCATCTTTTTCATTTCATAATCACATAAAAAAATTAGCCTTCCTCCAACTGAGCTTAAGCTATAATCAAAAAATAACTTCCATCCCAAATTTCTTTCGCCATATAAAAGTCGTTTTACCCACATTATACGCTGCGTTCTAACAAATATTTCAAAATCAATCATTTTAACTCCACCATAATTATAATTCTGATACATAATTTTTCTTTTTATACGATCTTTCCCTCCCCATATAAATTCAAATGATATTTTCTCCACTTCTATATAAACCCATAAAGGGACAACAAGGAGGGATGAAACATAATTTAATTTTGTTAATGCATACGTTTTCAATAAATGTATTTTACCCATGATAGTCAAATCCCGCTGTTTCCACCAACCTAAAAGTTTTTTTATTTTACTTAATATTTCTTTGTAATTTAAATCATCTTTTAATCTAAAATCGACTGAAAAATTAACACCTAAAATGTTTACTACCCTAACAAATTCTCCAAATAAAGGCCAATCTGGTTTTCCCGTTTCCTCACCCATATACATAAAATGTGTCTTTTCCTTATTCACCTTTAAACCACTAACTTTTTCAAATTCTTCAAATATATATTGCAACCTTCTTATTGAGTCTATGTCTTTCAAAAAAATTGTCATATCATCTGCATACAATACTTGTCTTATTTCATGTTCCCCAAAATATATCCCTTTAATTATTTTGTCCCTCCTTATTTCATGTGCCAATAATTCTATTGCAACCAAAAACAAATAGGGCGACAATGGATCACCTTGTCTGACCCCCCTTTCTATATTAAAATAACCAGTGGAATACCCCCCATTCATAATACAACTGCCTATACCATTATATAATATCTTCACCCAAGAACAAAACGAATCACCAAAACCAAACAATTTTAACACTTTCAATAAATATTGATGAGACACAGAATCAAAAGCTTTTTCAAAATCTACCGCAATCAAAAAACCCTGTCCTTGCTCCAAGGAATGCTTAGAATAAAATAATATATCCTCTATTAATCGAACCGCTTCCCCAATATTCCTATCTTTTATATATCCCACCTGATCATAATGAATTATTTCAGTTAAAACCTTTTTCATCCTAGTTGCTAAAACCTTCGATAATATTTTGTAATCTACATTTAACAACGTAATGGGTCTATAATTTTTAATATGCATCGCATCTTTTCCCTCTTTCTCTATCAATGTAATTGTCCCTTGTTTTTGAGATACCGTTAATTCTCCCCTTACATATGTTTCATTCAATACTTCTACCAACAAATCCCCTAATATTGGCCAAAATGTATAATAAAATTCCACTGAAAAACCATCATTTCCAGGGGATTTATTCCATTTCATTTCTTTCAAAACCTTAAAACATTCATCTTTTGTCATTTTACCTTCACATAATTCTCTATTCTGTTCACTTAACTTTAAAATATCATTAAAAAATAAACCATTATTTTGATCTCTACAATTCCTCAAAGAATATAATTGTTCATAAAATATCTTTATCTCTTTTAAAATTTCATTTTTATCCCTAATAATTTCTCCACTTTCCTTATACAATTCTCTTATAACACTTTTCCTCTTATTTACTTTCATCAATTGTTCAAAATATTGAGTATTATTTTCCCCTTCTTCAAACCAAGCTGCTCTAGAACGAACTCTAATACCCTGTCGAGAAAAATCGTACAATTTATTCAACTTATCTTTTTTCAACTTAATACTATCATTAATAAACCTAGATGACCCTGCAACTAACTGATTTTCTAAATCCTTAATTTCAATTTCCAACGTCTCTCTTTCAAGTTTCCTTAATTTTGCCTTTTCACGTGAGTATTTCATAGCGTATTCCCGCATTTTCATTTTCAAAAAATCCCAAAAAACTAATTTATTCAAAACCCTAGGTAACCATTCATTTTTCAATTCCTGTATTTTATCATTCATCCCATCAACAAAATTGTTATCCATACATAAACTATTATTAAATTTCCAATACGATTTTCCAAAAACAAACTTATCTACTAAATTTTGAAATTGCAATCTAATGCCCGAATGATCAGGTGCTATCGATACCAAAATTTCACACTTCTTCACTAATTTTTCTAAACTACATGATATAAACCAATAATCTAAACGACTTTGGACTAAAGGCGACCTTTGTCTAAAAGTAAACTGTCGAGCATTAAGATTCCTTTTCCTCCATATATCTTCTAAATCATATTTATTCAAAAATCCTTTCAATACATCAATAAACCTAGATTTAAATACAGTGTTTGGACCTTCATAATCCATGCCCCCATCCATTAAAGTATTAAAATCTCCCCCTAATATTACTGAATAATCCTTATCAAAAACTTCACAAATGCTTTTATCTAGCTTATTCAAAAAATCAACCTGTAATTGTACTTTATCTCTTGTAGGGAAATACACATTTCCCAACAAAAATTTAACCCCTTGTAATTCTCCTTTAAATAAAATGTACCTCCCTTCTTCATCTATTATAACTGCATCCCGTTTAAAATCTAAATGGGGAGAAAATAAAATAAGAACACCCCTACTGTGGTTTGACCCGTGACTAAAGAACATTGGCCCGCCCCATTCCCTTTTCCACTTTTCTTCTACTTCTATAGTACTATATGTTTCCTGTAAAAAAGAAATGTCACTTCCTTTACTTTTACACCATTCCAAAATTTGTGTTCTTTTAACCTTATCCCGTAACCCTCTAACATTTAAAGTAATCCAAGAAAAATTTGACATCATAATTCCATAAAAGAGATCCTACATATTACTACTCTAATTAAAGTAAGCTTTATATAAAGCCAAATACTAATTCTATTTCGCCCGTGAGCTCGTCTACATAATATCAACATTGCCTCAAAGCAAAAACCAATCAAAAATAAACAAAAACCTCTCCCTGAATGTGAGCAGACACCAAAACCCAAACATCCCTCACGACACCCAACTAACTTTGTACTATAATCCTGAAATAAACGCAAATAATATGATGTGTGAGGGAGACAGACACACACAAAACACCCATCGACCATTTCCATGTAATACAGGACAAATAATAAATGGCTCTCCCATCAACAATTCATGTATATATATTCCACACCAAAAAATTAAATCATTTAAAGTGTGTTTTCCCTTTATAAAACCTACAACATTAATTCCCATATAAAGGTATGTAAACCTTATAATTATCAACACCATTCTAATGGAAACATAACGGCACGTGCATTCCCTATCAAATGTTCCTATATAATCACAACGATCAAACACTACCTTACTTTTCTATAAATCAACATTCCTAACCTCGCACTAAAATTCCCCCCTTCACCTTTGGCCGAAAACCAAATAAACAATGGATATACAAAGCAAAATGTCCACACTTAAAGAAACTACACATATCTGCCCTACAATATTGTCCCATCACCCCAGAACAAACACCTTTGTTCAAATTTCAAAATTCCTATACTCACACTTGACTGGGTTATCCAAACCCATACATTTACCCATACATTTAAATGCGTGATTCCAAGACCAGATTGAACGCATCAACAAAATACCTTCATCATAGCGTCATAATACCAATCACCTTGTTACATAATAAACATAAAAGGATTTATAATGCTATGTTTTGCACGAAGGTCGATATATGCCACACGAGGAGATTCAAGGGTTCAATAAATACAAACAATAACTATTCATCACTACCCAGTTTTAAAAGGCCCAAGCAAATTAAATCAAAACAGTGTATTGTCGCCATGGCATCAAAATAAATGCCACCTAATGTATACTTCAAAAGAAGTTAAAACACTTTGAATGCGTAAGAGACTAAGAGTCAATGAGTAGTCGTTGGGTCATTGTATACATATTAAACCCTTGATCCCCTCAACCTAATTTTGTGTGAAAACAGAACGCAAATACAAAAATTCCTGTGCTCAACCTTGACTGGGTTTCCAAAAATACAATGCTGTAAGTACCCGGTTAAACACAGAATGCGCGATTCTAAGACCAGTTTAAGGCGGATTAACACACTGCCTTCACCAGCTTCAGAATCTAGGTCACCCTATAATAATCATAATAGGATTACAAATGCTATGTTTTGCACAGATGTCGATAATCGTACCACATGAGGACGTTCAAAGGTTCAATAAAAACGCTCAAAAAATTTAACCCAACACGATTCATTAATACCCAGTTTCACAGACCAAAACAATTTGGGTCATTATATACATATTAACCCTTAATCCCTCAACCTAATTTTGTGACTGGGTTTTCAAAAATACAATGCTGTATAAGTACCCAGTGAAACACAGAATGCGCTATTCTAAAACCAGTTTGAGGCGGAGCTTCAGAATCTAGGTCACCCTATTACATAATAAACATAATAGAATTCCAGATGCTATGTTTTGCACGGAGGTCGATAATCGTATCAAATGAGGACATTCAAAGGTTCAATAAAAACAATCAAAATACTTTAACCCAACACGATTCATCAATACCCAGTTTCACAGACCAAAACAATTTAAATCGAAACAGCGTGTTGTCGCCATTTTTTTTTTTTTTTTTTTTTTTTAACGCATTGAAGGTGTAAGAATCAATGTATAGTCGTTGGGTCATCATGCAATTATTTTACCCCAGATCACTCAGCCTAATTTTGTCTATATAAAAAGAACACACAACCAGAAATTCATGTGCTCAACCTTGACTGGATTTCCAAAAGTACAATACTGCATAATTACCCAGTCAACACACAATGCGTGATTCTAGAACCAATGTAAGACGGAATAAAAATACAAAAACACATTCCAAACGCTTTCCAAATGTTTTGCACGAAAACAAAAAACAAACAAATACAAATGCCCATGAGCAGATCTCTAGAAACCTCCTCAACAGTCAAAACAGTTACGACAACAATTTACTAATACCCAGCTTCACACAGCTTCACACATTGATTTCTTTGCGTGATTCTAAATCCCAATCAAAATTAATTATTGTCGCGATGGCGACATCATAAAACTTCATAAATATGAAATTGTAACAAAACACTATCCATTCGATTGGCCGCCACTTTATAAGGCAATTATACTTCAAAATGGGATTACATTTTCAAAGGCCACAAATGCATACCTCACCCCCTCCTTTTTATTATTATTCAATTGGCTACCAAAATAACAATAATTTAACCTATATTCTCTCTCTTTCTTTCCTTCCTTCCTTTTCCCTTAAAGGATGTAATCCTTACCTCATCCTATCTTTTTTCCCCCATTATTTTTCATTACAATAATAACTTAAAGTAATGTAATAACCTTTCATACAAATTATAATAAACTGCGTCAGTTTCCATCAAATTTAACGACATAAAACATTTATATCCCCTCTCAATTGCATATGTATTACATAGTATTCTTGACAATAAAGAAAACTACAATTAAATCACCTTAATAATTTAACAAAACACGCATCTGTTCGATTGGCCGCCAAGAAAAACCCCACAATAATTCAAAATGTGTTTCCATTTTCAAAGAGCTAAAATTCATACATAACCCCATATTGGTCCTTCTATAAGCCACTACAAATAAATAAGTATATCACAATACAAACTTATCTTTCTCTTTTTGGGCCACAAATTTCACACTTTGCCAAAAAGTTTCGTCTCCCCTACCATAATTACCAAAATGACATCATACACTCGCATAAAACTAAGCGTGTTTTGTTTTCTTTTACAAACTAGCTATGTAATTATATAAGTTCATATTAGCGTTAATAAGAAAGACAACATACCATAATCAGTTCACATCTCTGCCGTCGGTTTCTTCTTGATGCAATCAAAAGAGTAATTTCTTCTTGTTCGTCCGTTTTCGTGTTTATTCTTTTCTTCCACACCTGCAGTTTTGTAAATCTTTATTACTACATTATCCTCCAATGATATCTAAAGTCTTATTTCACGTCCTCTGTGTTATAAGGTTTCATCTTTACCATATCTATGGCTTTCAGACCTTATAATTAATGCAATGTTTTTCTCTTTATTTTCCTCACTTATTATTAAATTAATGATCTCAAGTCCTCCATCATATCTATTTTCTCTTGATTCTACCAATATTTCAAAGTCTATAAAAGTACTATTTCTTCTGCTTTTCTTTTCCACTCTAAAATTATAACAATGTTTTTGTATTTTTCCAACTTATTCTCTTAATCACAAATGTCCTCGCCTATTTCTATATTTCTATATTTACTTCTTAACTGCTATTATTATCTTTTTTCAGCTTTTCCAAATAATTCGCTTGGTCTTTCCTTGGGATCCATTTCTTATCAATGAAGAGCCTGTCCGGTTCCGCCCGTGAAAAGAAGGCTAACCGCCCTGCCTTCCGTGCCTCGTACATCAGCGGCAGTTGGGCCTGTCGCTCCCGTCTCACCCGCCATGGTAGGTCATCCGTTATCACCATTTTGCTTCCCTTGAGATGATATGCCTCCTTCATAATTTTCCGCTTGTCCGCGAATCTCAGCACCCGGGCTTTGATAGGCCTTGGTTTTGATGCAGCCGGAACACGATGTATCCTCTGGAATTCTATTCCCTCCACCTCCGCAGGCTCCAACTTCAGTTTCTCTTCTAGAAATTTCCTCACCACTTCTTCAGTCTTCTGGTTTTCAGACTCCCCCTCCTCCTCTGGTATACCCAGTAGCACAAGGTTCTCTCTAGCAACATACAACTGAAGCTTTTCAACCTCCTTGCTCACCTCTTCATGATGATTTTTCATATCCTCTTGTATTTTAGGAATAGTTTTAGTTTTCAGCTCGTCAACTTCGTCTCCTTGATATCTCACTGCTTCAATCAAGTCCGAGATTTTAGTTTCCATTTCTTTCACTTTCCCTGCTACTCCTCGAATTTCCTGTTTCAAAGTTTCTTCAAGATTGGCCAGCCGTACAGCCATATTACTGGCATATTTGTCAAGCATCGCTTCCATAGTTGCCATGTCTCTATCTTTAGAACGAGTGGTTGCACTTGCAGTTGTAATCGAACTCAATCTCGATCGTTTTTCACCTTTGTGCATAATATGCGCCATATTAGATATTGTCCAGCTACTATTCGAACGGGAATCAGTTGTAATTCCCGCCAAAGCTTCCGGCGGCCAATCGAACAGATTACGTCAATTTAAACAAAACGGCAGGAGACCAGGTTTCACGTGGCATTTAACGCACCATTGAATAGGTAAACGGGAGAGCCATTCAAAACACGTCCTTATACAACGATGGTCATGGTCACATCGCCTACGCACACGCACACACACACACACGCACACACACACACACACACACACACACACACACACACACACACACGCACACACACATATGCACACATTCACATACAATCACATGCACACAATCACACACAAATACAAATATAAAATACACACGCATATCCACATGCACACGCACTTCCACACCAACATAATTTTATACACACACACACACGCGCGCACACACACACACACACACATACACACACACACACACACAAACACACACACACACACACACACAGATATATACACACACACGCCCATGTAAACACAATACGGACATACCAAACTACATCATCAGCTAACATTGTACATTATATTCTGATCGCCAAAACACACAGTCTGGTTATTCGAAGCGGGAATACATTTGAAGAATATTAAAGGATACGGATCGAGTAACTTTGTTGACATGTGCAAAACGTGATGAATAGTTGATACAATGTAATACATATTGTCGCTATCTGATATATCCACTGGGTATTGTGTGAAAATGTCAAGTTAAATTGATGTTTAATAGCCGAGTGATGAGCAAATATGCAGAATGATACTCACTCACTATTCGCGCTGACTTTGTACACGGTTACGACTATCCAGTTTAACATCTGAACACTTAAATCGTAAATGGGCAATTCCACGGAAAATGTCACCCAAGGATGGAAAAATGAAACTCATGTGACAGCCTTGTTAACTACTGGATAGTAATGAGGAAGGACCATATTTTGATGACTAAAGGAAAAAAGTTTGAAATTCAATGCAGAATTTTTTTTTTTTTGGCCATTGAAGTTGGAACAAAAATTGTATGTATTACCCCCCGAAATGATGAAATTTGCATCCGTTGTTTGTGAAATCAAATTTAAAAATATGGATCACTTCAGAACAATAATTCTACTTCTAATGTCTTGTTTATGCTTTGTTTTAACATCATAGAAAAGGAAATTGTGTAAAAATCTTTACTTTTTGAAAACTGATATTGGATAAAATCTTGATTCTTACAACATTGATGTGTAATGTCCGTGACGATTTAGATATAAAAGTTTTTGTAGAAGCAGAAGTCCTAATTCAATTTAATTCAAAATTCATTTGCAAAGCTAGAATATTATATCATATAGTATTTCAAGAGCATTTACTAAAATATTTGATGGCTTGTCCAGAATGGCGTCACGGACATTACGTCACGGCTTGCGTCACGGACATTACATACACAGTGAAAAGTATAAAAAAGCAGAGCAAAAAAATATCAAGCATTATTTTCTTATGTAAATGTCTTACTTTAGCCAAGAAATAAGATAATCCCAAGTAACAGGGGGACTACTACCTTCCTGGTTCAAGTTTTAATAAATTATATCGTTAATCAGATAGTGAACTTTGAGTCAGTACTCTGAACTATTTATTAAACTAAATTCCTTGCTTAATTTGAACATGCATGTCTCAATAATCAATAAAGACTTGACTATAACTTACTGGGAGGAGAAAGAGATGGTTAAATCTCATATAGTATGATCAAATTGCAAAAATTATACTCTTAGTCCATGATTTTCCATGTGTTATGCCCATGATGTACACAACTTTTTTTTAGATTTTACAATTTTTTGGCACAAAACAGCATTGTACCTCATTACAAATGTATAATATTTTGTTTAATAGTTGAACATTTGGTTTACTGCACATTCTGTTGAAAAATTTCAAATTTTACAATAATTTGGAAAAAACTTATTAATATTTTAAAATAATTTTTTGCTAATTGAAAAAAAATTGAAATATAATTGTTGTTCTCAAAACTGTTTGATTACATATCAAATGTACAATTAAAAAGTGTCATGCACACTGGAGCATTTTTTGCGGGTTATTTCTGAGTTTAGAAAAGTGGACAAAAGTGTAATGTCCGTGACGCTGAAAATGTAATGTCCCGTGACGCAACGTTTTGTTGTCTAGATCACATATGCCTGGCCCGTTTCCCCCAAAACAACTTGGATTCAATTCATCATTGCCTTGTCTATAATTAAATACCTAAATCACCTTTGTGAGGTCTCATAACTCACAGACTTTTGCAAAGATGTATATGGATGCAAAAAGTCATGTCCAAAAGATGTAATGTCCGTGACGGCGCACATTTCGCAGAATTACTCAGTAACGAATTGGATAAATGTTCTGAAACTTGTTTTGAATACTTAACTAGGATATTGTTTTATAATCAAAATAAAAGTTAGACATTATTTAGAGGTATGAATTAGTAGTGGCATTGGAAAGTCATGAAAATTCTCTGATTTGTAATGTCCGTGACGCTGGAGTTGCCCAAATATCTTGTTAACGAAAGGGAAATTCGAAAAAGAAAAAAAAAACCTGTCCCATGCTTCTATTGTTAATTCGAATACAAACAATGTATGAGAGAACTGCTACAAATCCATTTGGATATTGAGGATTATGTTGCTATACTACAATAAATCCAAGCAAAACTTCGGTCTATGTTTCAAAATGTTTAGGATTTATAAAGATAATTTCAGAATATTGAATTAATATATATTTATTGAATTTTCAGCTATTTCAAACCGATTTTAAGAAAACAAACGTTTGTTATGTCTGATGTGTTTGTGGTCATGCAGTTCAAACTCTCAGTTTTCCCCTACCTCACAAATTAATTATTTGTTGAACAGCGCTCTATTAATCTGTATGTTCCCTTTTATTGTACTAGTTTGTTTGTTTATTTGTTGTAGCTGTTCTGTTTGTGTGTGCATGTGTTAGATCTCCGGTATCTATCTTCTGATTTTAAGTTCGTCACGTTCGTAGGACCAATTTAAAGTATCAACAGGAGATTACTTTGAAATCTAACCATGTGATAATTCGCGTCATTATTTTGAAGTCATTTACTTGGTAAATTTATCACCTTGACTTAATTTCGAATTACATATTGATTAACTGTGTTAAATATTACATTTTTCTCTCGTGTAACATGCTATCATATGATGAGTGTAGTCGAGGTAATACGTTCAGTATGATACAACCAATGATTGAACGCAAGACAATGGCCAATAGGTAGGTTTCTTCAAAAGATGGCGCTATTTAATTTCAATGGATCAGATGCATTAACAACAAACTCAGCTGCTGCGAACAGCCTTCGAGTATCTGGTATGATAATTGAATATAATTAATGTGGAGCACAATTATAATCTTCCATTGTTATGAAAGACATTTATCACATGATTAGGTAGCTGTTTCGTAAACGACATACACAATTATGTTGTAGTTTAAGCGCACATACTTATTGTTTTCCGTGAATTAAAATATCACTTGAGATGATACATCACATTGATTAGATATACATGGTTGATTATTTGATAGGTTGTTGTTTTTATTTTGTAGTTGGCCTTCCTACCACAGTTAAATCTAGTAACTTTGTTGACAAGTGCAAAAAATGATGAATGGTTGATAAAATGTGTAGTTTTTGTCATCTGATTTGTCCACTCGGTAAATAAAACATTATTCGTATAATTCTTTGTCTTGCCATAAAGTCGTGTTTACACAATGTTTACGAAATGTTAACTATTGGTTCATAACTTGACATTATCTCATTGTTCTTTTTGTTCTGATATATGAAGACACGTTCAATGTGGAGCAGCTCGAAGACGTTGATGTAATGAATGACTGGTCGCGATCCTGGAGGGGGGGGGGGGGGGGGGGCTGGGTGGGGGGGGGGGGGGGGGGGGGGTTAACTTACTTCTACGAAAACATAGCGTATTCGACAATACACAGGTGGTCAACACAAGAAAAGTGTTCTTTCTTGATGTGGTGTTAGTCGTCCCAATGCCATGAATGTTGTTAAGTATAAGTGTAATAACATTATGTCATGATATGCGTATTTATGTAACATTCAATTATGCATCGTACAGATATGTATATAATTCATGTTCATTGTCTCATTGTAATATATACATCTTAGTAATGATATTGTTATGGGAAATAATGCTAAAAAATCCCTAAACATATATTTCTTACAGTCATGCATATAACTGTCTTTTCCAAATGAATTTAAATGCATTAACTTTTTTACAATTGGTGAATGTACTTGTTATCCAATATTACTTACACTTATAGTTTCATTAATTTTCTCATATGAAGGGCTATATCATTGGAGTCCAGTTTCCCGAATGCTGTACATAACACGGAAATGTGTAATGTCTGAATGATTTAACTAAATTATTGACGATGTCATGATAAGTAAATAGTGATAGTTGAGAAGACTGAGACCATTACATTACTGACATACACTTGTTTATATATTGTCCCACTGTGTATGTCGATGCAATTAGTATACACTGTATTGTTGACCTCATTCACAATGTGCAAATCAGTTTAGAGGCTTATACAATCTGCAATTTCACGTTTTATCGTTTGATTCTTCGAGTAATTGCAAGATCATTATTTTGATTAATCGTACAATTACTGTTTGTGCTTCGTGATCAAGGATGGGACGGTCTCGATAGTCGGGATACATTGTAGGGAACATGCATGCTATTCCGCACTAAGTCCCTTTGTAAAGACTTGATATATATTTACCGCACTGGACCACAATAGTAAATAATTATTGTATAGTGATGGTAATTTAATTGACACATAGTACCCAAAGTAATAAACAAGCTTTAATTATTCTAAATTCATTTATGTTCTTTACACTCAACAGTTAACTATGTGTTATGTGTATGTGGAGAATGAGTTAACCCCTTGTATACGGGAACTGGACAGGGCTATATGTACATGTGTTATGTGTATGTGGGATTTCAGAATCTTGAAGAGAATGAGTTAACCACTTGTCCAACGGGATTTTGGTAGGCAGTTTTGTGGGAATATCATCATCTTTAAGAAAACAAAACAAAATTTGTGAATCTGATTGTTTCGTTGTACTGTATTCTCATGTCTTGTTTAATACTGTTTGCATGAAACCGCTTCCATGAAAATAATGATCATCTGCCTGGTGTATACTTTAAACGTCGCCTTCATAAAATGATAATTATTAATATCAGTATCAGCTGTCAATGCTTTAGTATTGAACACATTAATTATTCATATTTATCTATTGGTCATTTGTGCGGTTACAGTCCGTTATTCCGAAGGTTCGTTATTCCGAAGGTTCAGTTATTCGAAGGTTCGTTATTCCGAAGGTTCGTTATTCCGAAGGTTCGTTATTCCGAAGGTTCGTTATTCCGAAGGTTCGTTATTCCGAAGGTTCGTTATTCTGAAGGTTCGTTGATCCGAAAATAAAATCGGGTACGTTA